>JAYMTF010001427.1:0-23472 GCA_036897485.1 Pelargonium nanum | reverse complement strand
TGAAATTAAAACCCAAATCTGCATCGTCCAAATCTGGTTATCTCATGGTCAATGTGCAGACCTATGGAGGTGGTTTATGGCATACTTGGTTTGATAGAGACTTAACTGTTGCTGGGAGGGTCATAGTGAGGGGCAGTGATGGCTCCTTTTTGCACAAGCTTGTGAAAGTAAAAAGACCTCTGCTACGAATACCAACCCTGGCCATTCATCTTGACAAGTACCCCATCTTACTTAAGACTCCCTTTTGTTCTTTTTGTTGTCTGCTGATTCATATATTTTATGTACATATTTAATGAAATTGACGCTCCTGTTTGACCAAGGGTAATAGAATGAGTCCACATTGTAGGCTTTGAAAGCAGTTTCCTTTTTATTTTATTTATATGACGGACTGTTATAAATCTGCACAAAACTGGAATTTGCTGACCTTACTTTTTCTTTCTGTTTTGTTGCTCAGCACAGTAAACAAGAATGGGTTCAAACCAAATCTGGAGACTCACCTCATTCCGCTGCTTGCAACAAAAATAGAGGAAACATCCAAGGAGTCAAAAGAGTCTCCTTCAAAGGCTGTTCATCACCCATTGCTTATGCAGGTATCTCGTGGTTTTTCTGCAGATGTCCAAGGAGAAATCTAATGATTATTTTAAGCAACCAGTGTAGGCATACTTACTGAAGACATAACAATGATTGCTGTGTGGTTATATGAATTCTTCTATTATGTATCTGCCGCATGATTGCTTAAAGTAATGCACACTTGACTCTATTATAACATCTTTCTTGATCCTCAGGTTTTGTCAGATGAGCTGAGTTGTTGCATTGATGACATAGTGAGTCTTGAGTTGAATCTATGTGATATCCAACCTAGCTGTCTGGGTGGTGCAAATGATGAATTTATTTTTTCTGGGAGACTAGATAATCTTGCTTCAAGTTATTGTGCATTAAGGGCTCTTATTGATTCATGCAATTCTCCCAATGATTTAGCGGATGAACATGCCATTCGTATGGTTGCCTTATTTGATAATGAAGAGGTAATTTCTTACTGGACAACTTGTAGAGTGGAGCTTCATGCAAAGCCTCATGTTTCAGAATATAGTTCTTTGCCTCTAATAAATTTGAATACCCATGTATGAGATGTGCTATGTATGAAAATTGATGTTGCAAAATTATTTGTGAGTCATATGAGCTATTTCCATAAGAATTTACCTTATTATTAGTGAAATTAAGGAAATGCAAAGAAGGAGGTTCATCTCTGGAGCATTCTATGTTAGCTTTATGCTATTAATTTTTAGAGGTCTAAGGAGTTGATTAGCTAACGGATGCCATGTTATTTGTTCCAAAGAGGGTTGTTATTGTTATATGTCTATCAATGTTCTTGTACGAGCCATAGGTTCAATCAGTCATATTCGCTTATTATTCTTGTCCCATTCACTTCGGTTACTAATCTTGCTTTTTACCTACCCCACGAGTTCACAAATGTTATTCCTAACCGATCTTGTTTAGGTTGGTTCAGAATCCGTTCAGGGGGCTGGTGCACCGACCATGTTTCAAGCTATGAGACGCATAGTTAGTTGCCTGGCTCGTGAGTATGTTGGTGAAGGCGCTTTTGAACGAGCAATTCGGCGATCATTTCTTGGTATGATTCTGTCTGCACCTTTTGAGTTTGTATTACTGAGATTGCTCAAGTCATTTCTAATGTATTATTTACTAGGAAATATTATTTGAGATTATATTGTTCTGCCAATGTCAAGAAAATTAGTGACAATGCTCTTAATTAGAGGAGAGAAGTGAGTAAGCACAGGTCTCATGAGACATTAGTTGGGCAGTATATGAAATAATCTAAAGTTAACTGAAGAACGAGAGAATCTTCTTAGGAAAGGTTGCAGCATTTGTAATATGACCGAGTGAGTAAGTTCTTAATCATCACTGCATTGATTATTCCTTAATGTCTGTATTGGCATATAGCCATGGTGGAATAAGTAAAAATTGAAGCTCATTGTTATGTATTTGTTTTTCACTTTAACACAATGTTTTTCAGTTTGGATTTAAGTTAAATTTGACTGGAATTCCTTATGGTCCTTATTGAGGGTGTTCTCTTAATAATAGTGTCGGCAGACATGGCTCATGGAGTTCATCCAAATTTCTCGGATAAACATGAAGAACACCACCGTCCAGAAATGCACAAGGGGCTTGTTATTAAGCACAATGCAAACCAGCGCTACGCTACAAGTGGAATTACAGCCTTTCTATTTAAAGAAGTCGGCAAGATTCATAACCTTCCAACGCAGGTAAGCTTCTTACTTTTGATCATTCAATCCATCACGCTAAATTATTATGGATGCAAGCACTGGAGAGGGAAATAAGGGTGAAAGTGTAGAAATATATGTGCCCCTAATTTGTTAAGTTTAGGAAGGTGTGGAAGTGATACTCTGATCCCTCCATCTGCCTCGGTGGCCCTATTTGGTCAATTCTTCAAAAGGTAGGAGGATTGGGAAGGGGACAGTAAGTCGGTAACTAAGTCTTTTAGCTTATTTTTATTCCACAATTATCCCACCTGTCCTAGATAGTTTTCTGGCACATAATTTAAAAATTAGTTTCATTCTCTTTATAGCTTTAACTCTAACCAAACTCAAAATTAAATAACTTGAAGACCATTAGGTAATTCCCTTTCCACTCAACCGAACCCAAGACCATTAGGTAATATAAACCTTCAACGTGCAATAATTGTTCATCATCTCATATAATTAGGTTATATTCACTTTCTTTAGTGTGCATTGATATTTCCTTTTAGATAATCGAAATGAATTCTAACCTACTTGTCTATACGGTAGGAATTCGTTGTGAGAAACGACATGGGATGTGGATCCACCATAGGTCCCATACTTGCTTCAGGGGTTGGCATCCGCACTGTTGATTGTGGTATTGCTCAACTTTCCATGCACAGGTATAATGTTTATTAGCTTTATTCCTCTCCTTGACAAAGCCTCTATATGCATCTTTCATCTAAACCTCAACAACTCTCCCATTGTTCTCTTTGAAAATCACCGGGTCATCCTTTTGTCAAATTAAAAATAAGTAATAAAAAGTAGAAAAAAGTACCAATTCTCAAATGATTCTGTTGTGTAGACCATAATTTTGTCCAGCCACAACCCTATCAAAGTTTGTTAAATGGGAAATTTGTTTGAACTCGTCCAATTCTGGGGTTGAATGGATCTTCTTTTCAAGTTCATGGATTGACTAGAACTAAAAGCACCATACCTTTACAAATTATTCGAGCTATGAAATAACACTAGTAATTTCTTGTTGCTAGTTTGATTTAGTGATTTTTTTTGGACTTCTGAATATCTAATATTACCTCGACTTTGTTTTCGAAGAAAGCTCACTTTCACCTTTTCAGTTAACTGATATTAAAGAAGTAATTTCTGGTGTGCATAGTGTACTAGTGTAGTAGTCTAGAGTGTTGCTTTATTATAGCAATTGGTTAATGTTGG
This sequence comes from Pelargonium nanum, assembly GCA_036897485.1. Lineage (NCBI taxonomy): Eukaryota > Viridiplantae > Streptophyta > Magnoliopsida > Geraniales > Geraniaceae > Pelargonium > Pelargonium nanum. Next base: position 19,987 of record JAYMTF010001427.1, on the reverse strand, counting down.
TCATTTTCAAGTGCAGTGTGAGAGAAATATGTGGGAAGGAAGATATAAACATAGCTTACAAGCATTTCAAGGCATTCTACAAAACTTTCTCAAGCATTGACAGGGAGCTTGATGTGGATTAATAAGTTGGATACCTCTATTTTTTTTGTATAATAAGAGAAATCAAATAGATCCTATTCATTTTGTCAACAAACATTTACATATCTGGTCTAGCTGTGATAGAGGTGGTGACTCATGACCAGCATTTTGTAATTGCTGGAACATTACACATAAAGCTTGTTTCATGTGAGGGAAAATATTTTCCCATGGAACTGTTTCTAATTATTTTTTTTAAGAAAAAGCTTTTAGAAATAAACATGCTCTGAACATTTTTTTTTCCCTCAGATATGGTTGGCAACTGAGTAAAATGTTATTCCCTCCGTCCCAAAATAAATGTTTCATATTGCTATTTAAGAAGTTAATTATGCATAAATTATAAATAATGTCATTCTAATAAGTCAGTATCCCTTGAATCTGTTATTACATATGTGCATGAAAATAGATTTTTTTTACACAATTAACTATATTCTCCTTAATTGTTCTCAAAATAGAAAGGATGAAACATGTTTTGAAACAAATGGAACATCTATTACTCGTTTTGCCCCAAAATGAGCGTCATTGGTCTCAACCGACCTATTTGTAATCCCTTGTTTTGAAACAAATGGAACATCTATTACTCGTTTTGCCCCAAAATAAGATCATTGGTCTCAACCGACCTATTTGTAATCCCAATGCTATGCAAGTGCCCCAACTTACCAACACTAACATTGGGGAAGAACACATAATTTACATCTACTTTCTAAAATGAATGACCACTAAAGATAAGTTGTAATTACTCTAATATACCATACTTTCATTGATTCCACAATTGGTGTGTTTTGGAACTTTTCATCAACAGAGAGCATCTATTTGTTTCAAGAGGTAGTGAATATTATGTTCTGATTTAGAACTATTTAACACAATAATTCAGTAAAAATGAACTGTTAATAAGGGGAGCAGAAATCAAAATATACCAAAACAAACGTAATATGGTACATGATAAGCTTCTTTTATTATTTTTGGAGAATTAAAAACGGAGAGAGATGCTCAGAGCTTTTCATTGGAATGACTCGGGATATGGCACCAAAGCTTCAATTACCCAGCTATCACTGGAAATCCGTCTACCTGCATATACCCATGGTGCTGTAGAGAAAAAAGAACAGGACAAATTATTCTACACCGAGCTGAGAAGTTAACCGAACATGCATGCATGCACACTTCAAATGGAAAGAGAATGTCAGTGCAGAGGTCATATAGATGGAGGGTACCTTTATCCAAATCAAGTGTAGACTTTGGCAGCTCTTGTAGGTAGTTCTTTCCCATTTTTATCTTTCATCATCAGTAGCAAAATAGAGCTCTTGAAGACCTCGTTTAATTTGCTAACTCAAATGGGCATAGGAACCCATTCTAAACCGAGTGGTGGAATAGATCAACCCGAGGATCATTAGAAACACACTCCATTCCAATCCACCTCGGTTCTCTGTGCCTGCACCCATGCCAGTTGAAATGTGGTGCAGCTGTAACAGCACCATAGAGTTTCAAGCTCGAGTACCAGCTGGCAGGGTGCAGGCATGGCCCAAAGCCCCTCAACGGGGCCGGGCCAATCCAAAACTTGTATCAGGTTGCTGTTGATGAGACTGGACAAGGAGCAAAATAAAAATTAGATAGAAGGTCATGATTTCCAAAATGAGAATTAAACAACAGTAAGACAATGACTGAAGGGGTAAACGGGGTAGGACTCATGAGGACACAAAACCCAAAATATTTTACACATATTAAAAGGAACATATTTGACAGACAATCAGGGGAATGGCTTTCAGTTAAATATTAACTTAGTTTGATACAGCTTGTCCAGTAATATTAAGTTCAGTATTTTTTCTTCAAACGACTTGCCCTTCATGAATCTATTCTTGCAATGCTTTTCTGTCTTTTGACATTACTCTTAGCAAGGCTGAGCCTAACCAACTTAAGCTTCTTACACTTCTAATTTTGCCGGTAAAATTATTTTGTAGGAAACTTAGAACTATTCTCAAAGAAAATGGAGAGACAATAGCTATGTTAAATATATTGGCATACTTCTTGCATAAACATATGGGCACTAACACACATTTACTTTTAAGAGAAGCCTCAAAATTATCATACCTGTGAAAATGGTTGGTGCATATGTTCATGAGAATGGATGAACGGCATTCCAGGGTGCTGACAAGGATATTGAGAGGAATGCAGATAAATGGCAGATGTCGAGCGTGCACCAACATGATTTGGATTAAATGTTGTCATTATGGTCTCTGGATGACCATACCCAAGTCCTGCAGGGGTTGATGAGGCAGCCCATTGTGGAGGTAAATGATGAGGGAGTGGACGAGATTGATGCTCTGCAGAAATCTGCGGCCTATGAATGGATCCAAGTTGGGGAAATTCGGTATTATAGTTCACAGCAGGAGTATACATAGGCTGCATAGTATATGGCCCTCCATTGAACCCAAACCCGGGATCAAACCTTTGCATATACCTGGAAAACCATAAAACCTTTAACTTATCAAATGGAAGAAAGAAAACGCTCAGCTTTATCTATTCAGCATATCAACCCTACATAGTGCTTTTAGGGTGGAACTAGAATTGTAGCAGTGCAGTGTAAAACTATTATTATCATATCAATGACCCAAAATCCACCAATTGTCATCTAAAATGACAATTACTATTTGAAAATGCCAATCTAATATAAGATAGTTATGCCACAAGATGTGACACTCAACATTATTAGAAGCTAAATACTAAATAAATGGATAAACATGCATACCGGTCATAGCTCCTGTCATAATCAGGATCCTTACGCTCAACTTCACGGTCCCTGAAAATAGCCACCCTATTATTTGGTTTATACCTACCAACCGGCTCCTTCTCCACCCTATTTCTAGCAGATCTACTACTACTTGGAGAAGAATCAATCAAACCTCTACCCAAATTTATATCATGAATTACTGGCATAGTCTTCTCTTCCATCTTTGAAATCCCCATTGATCCGTGATGGGAACTATCCTGCAATCTTGGTTCACTTTCTGGTTTCCCAGCACTTCCACTTGCATTATTAGCATTGAATATCCTTGCACGAGCTCTGTTATACTCCTCTTTCCTTTCCTCCACGCTTTTGGCACTGTTCGACTTTAAAGAATTTGAATTTGCACTGTTGGCACCTTGAGACCGTTTTTGTGGCCTCTGTTTAATGGCAACCTTAACAACACCACCCTCTTCTGATGGTAAGTTTACAGGGATGTCTGCCAGGCGGATTGGAGGAAGCCTACACTCAGGAGTCTTGTGAACAATAATTCTGAAACCAGAACCATCAGGTAGATTATTATCTGATAGGACCATTGACTGCAAAGAGTAATGTTGTGCCACGCGATGTGCAGCCAACCGCAGGTATGAAGTAGGAAGCTGCTGAAACTCTAATTGGTGTTGTGCAGGGTCACGAATGAACTTTTCAATGTCTTGCTCCATTCTTAGAACTGAAGAGCAATGCATATGTAAGTATCGCATAAAAAGAGGCATTGTAAATCAAACTTGCTCTTGTATCAAAGCTTCAATACACACATTCCATTTCTAGATATAACTATATTAAGTGGTGATATTATAATAATTTCTAATCTTAATAGTTATATAATACAGAAAGAGCTGCCCCAGTTGGATAAGTTGTCTTCTTCAGTCCGAGAACTTTATTGGGTATAATAACATGGCTAATCCCTTGCATACAGGTATAGCAAGGCTTCACTCCATCACAATAGAGTAGCATTTGTCTAAATAATCAACCCTAAGGCCAATGTTAATACACAGGTACTGGAATTTAAGTCGCCTCAGAAATTCTGAGACACGCACAACAAAATGATGGGGACGAAGGATAAACTGCTATAGTAAAGCATCCTAAAACAGGATTTAAACAAATATAGTAGCTGCTCATATTTTCAACTCAAGCAACCTTAGATTGTCCCACCAGTTACCTTTGCATGACAGTAACCAACTCTAGGACTCCTTTGGCTGTTTGGTTGCCTGCATCTAAGATCACAGTCAAAGCAAATATTCGTAGCTCTACACTGTATTCACAAATTCTATTTACTTCAAACCCATATCCTTTTTGTTGCTTTAGTGTATTGTGGAACCCATTCCTTAAATATAAGAAGACACATTGCCACCAAAAACTCTATCCCAATTTAACTTTACACATGTTATCCCTATATCCACTCTCAAACAACCAAAAGGTCAAAATTTATTCCTCTAACCCCAGGCACCACAGTAGGCAGTTTCTTAAAAACACTCTTATATCAATCCAGAACTTCCAAGAAGAATTATACAGTGCCAAAAATAGCAAGTAAATGATTACTTTTACGAACTAAAAGCCAGTTCTCAAACAATATCATGCAATGGCAGGGCACGCAGCTAACAAATTCATGAGCTAAACGAAGAAATTAAAACATGCCCAGATACAAATGTACGGATAAAATCCGATTCAAAATAACTTACCGGAAAGGCGTTCGCGCGGGTTCTGGAGAGCCTCGCGAAGGAATTGATCGACCTGATTATACACATCCTCGGAGAGATTGTCAGGCGGGGAGGTCAAAGAAACAGCAGACGCGGACGAGGAGGTTGCTGAATTGGAAGCATCGGCGGGCTCTTGGGGCTTATTGAAGTCCTTCTTGGAAGAAGCGGAGGAAAGCATCAGGCGCTTCATGGTCTCGTCCAAATCGGCGACCTCCCATGACTCGGGGGCTCCGATGTCCTCCAGAGAGCCCTCCATGGACGTGTAAAGAGGTGGGAGCGAATTCTAGGGTTTGTGAGGCGAGAAAACAGGATTCATCAGAGGACGATGCACGGTTCGAGGAGCGAAAGAGAAACCCTAAATCGCGTGTGGGATTGGAATTTCATGTGCAATTTGGGGCAAATTGTTAGGGTTAGGGTCAGGTTTAGGGTTTGGGGACGACGAATTGGGGACAGAGAGAGAGGAAGAGACGAAGACGATATAGGGTTTGACGAGTGCGCGAGCGTGTGAAGTTGGCACGTGCTGTGAAATATCTGTCACTCTTATACGTGTCGTGACGTGACGTGCCCCTAAAGGAATGTATATAGTGCCTCCATGGCGTACGTCTACTCGTTTTCCGAGTTGGAATCAGAATATCCGAATATGTATAGTAAAAGAAAATGATGGGTCCCAAATCCTAAGCTCAATCTTTGTAACATACCAACGTCATATTGGCTGGACGGTATAAGCGTTTCGGTTTCATATCGAAGGGCTCAGTTTGAGACCCGCCATAGCGATTTTACAACTTGCGACATGATTTCTGCGACAGGCGTCGTCGTTTTCAACTTGCGGCGACTAATCATAATTTTTTGGCGCAAGAAACAGGTGGTAACGTTCCCGCGTTAAATCTTCGACAGTCCCATAGTTGACTTTTCGTAGCTAACATACGACAAAGTATTTGTAGTTGAATTGCGACATAAGACACTCTGTAGCTCAACACTGTTTTTCTTGTAGTGAGATGTATGTTTTTCTAATAATGAGAGGTGGCCGTCGGCATCAGTAAGTCCATGGAGGAGGAAAGGAAATGACAATTGTTACTTTATTTTTTGATATATTTGATAAAAAAATTTCTTAGAATACGTAATTCTAGCTATTTATTTATCGATTATCAACTTAAAACAACGTAGTATTGATGTTCGACTCAACTCCATGTTGTTGTTTGGGCTCATTTCAGCCCAAAACCCATTTTCAGCCCAAACCATATCGAAGCCCATCATTTTGGTCGACTACCAATTTTTAGGCATCCCATTGTTGACAGTTGAATCAATCTGAGAACATGAGAGGAATAGGAAGATTGGTGGCGCGAGCTCTATCACGTCAACAAAGATCGCAACTTTCCTCAGAAAACTATGTCCTCTCCAATTCTTGCCGCCAAATTTTCGCTTCTGCAACTTCAACATCGTTTCTGGAGAACCGTAACACTTTCCCAGATTTCAAATCCCTAAAATATTCCCCTTTTTCTCCTTCCAATCCCTCGAAAAGGACCCCTTTTGGAGGTACAATGTTTTTTTTTGTTTCTAATCTGATTTTCGTATTTATGGTTTCTGTTACTGAAATTGGTCACAGACAAAAATTATGGTTGTTGGGTTTTATATGATCTTGATGCTTAGCTCCTATTTTCTGGGAAAGTAGAGAGATTTGAATGGTTACGTTGGTGATGATGCTTGCTTTGTGCAGGTCAGAGGAGGTCTATGTTTATACAAACTCAATCAACTCCCAATCCTTCCTCACTCATGTTCTATCCTGGCAAGCCAGTCATGGAAGTTGGGAGTGCAGATTTTCCGAACGCGCGAGCTGCGATGAACTCTCCATTGGCCAAAGCTCTTTACGGCATCGATGGTAAGTTAATGCCAATGCAATATGCTATCATTATCTGGGATATATTTCATTTGTGTATTTGTTAGGCTCAAAAGCCATATGATCGAGGTGGCAGAGGTAAGAATGATGGGGTGACTTTGTGTCAACACTAGGAATCGAAGATATTAGGATATCAGGAATAAGAGTTGGGGAAGCTTCAATTGAGGATAAGATAAAAGTAAAGTGCTTAACGATGAGAATATAGTAACCCCATAAGGAATGTTGAGAGAGTTTAGTTAGGAGAAACTAAAAACGTGTGCTCGACCTAAGTTAGAGTGGAAAGTCCTTTTAGGGATTCTCCAATAGTTTATCCTCGGATAATAGCATGAGTCCATAAATGCCACACCATATATTACTTCTATTATACTTATGTTCACAATGGTTTATACTCTTGAGGTATAATAGGATGGACCCACAATATTTTTTTTTCATATTAAAGTATTTTTATTTGATTTGAAAAACAAAATTGACAATGTCAAATGTAATCATTCTATTGTGTGAAATGTGTTACACATTTACACTCACACAATAGACAACAATGAGTGTAATGCACCACTTTTGAGGTTATTACACTCACATTACACACCATTGTGGATGCCCTAAGGGAAGGACATGATTACACATAAATTATCAAAATAGATGACATTGGAAAAGATGGAGTTAAGGAGGAGAATACAAATAGAAGTTCCAAAGAAGTTATGCTATAGGATTTATGTAACCGACCCCAATTTTTAGAAATAGCTTGCTTGTTATTTTTTTTGGCTTGCTTATGACGTTTTAGTATAAATACCCTTAGTTAATTATAGCATTTGTGAGAATTTCTTGAGCAATTTGAAGATTAAGCATGGTAGTCCACATCTCTGCCCTTTGAACATTAAATTCATCCAAGCAGTTGTCATGCTGTAATGTTCAATGTTCAATCAAATTAGTGATCATGAGTGGTCTGGTTCACATCGTTGGTGTGAGAAAAGGAATATGAATATAGTTATACCTTTAAAACAAACAACTCAACCAATCTTCTGAAATACTCATGTAATAGTTGAAGATATGGTGTACTAACGATACTGTTGGCCACCCACCCACCAAGTGAATTTGTTTTGAGTGTTGAAGTGACGAGTTTGACTAATCAGGTCCTCTCTTTTCAGGGATTACTCGTGTCTTCTTTGGGTCTGATTTTGTTACTGTGACAAAGTCAGACGATTTTTCTTGGGATCTTCTAAAGCCTGAAGTCTTTGCTGCAATTATGGACTTTTATTCATCTGGACAGCCTCTATTTCTAGATGCAGCTACGGCTGCGTCCATGGACACAGCTATTCATGAGGTCCGTCTTCACCTTTTACTTGTATTGCTCTTTCAAATTGTTGAAATTTACTTAATGTAGATGGAGCCATTGTTTCTGCTCTCCACTTATTTTGTTTTACCTGGAATGCACATTCAAAGTTATAGATTCGTGAATTAAATTTGTTCAAGTACCAAATACACAATGACAATCTCATCAATATCAGTCAATGTTAATGATTTCTTGTATGTCTTTTGCTTGTTAATAAAGTTCTTATCCCTTATTTTATATAAATGCATAATTTCAGACATGACTGACTATACGAGTCTTACTAACCCCTTTTGATCTATCATGAATTTAAATAGAAATTATTGATGTAAAATGATGTTACATCGTTAGAACAGAATGAGCTGTAGATAGCTAATTTGCTGACAATTTAAACTGAATCCAGAGAATGCAATTGCATTTAGAAGGAAAAATTATATGCCAGTAATTTAAATGTGAAACAATTTTTTTACATAATGATTTTTTTCCCTCTTTCAGGATGATTCGGAAACTGTTGCAATGATCAAAGAGCTGTTGGAGACTCGTATTCGTCCCGCCGTGCAAGACGATGGTGGGGACATTGAGTATAGGGGGTTTGATACGTAGGTTCTTATCCATCCTCCACTGTATTATTATGAATTTGTAGAAATCTGTTGCCATTTGTGATTTTTAAAATTTACTCATTTTTTGTTTGCTTCCTCCAGCGAAAGCGGAATAGTCAAGTTGAAAATGCAAGGAGCCTGTAGTGGCTGCCCCAGCTCATCTGTCACTTTAAAATCTGGAATTGAAAATATGCTTATGCATTATGTGCCCGAGGTAAAAAATTTATTGACCTAATAAACATAAACTTGGTTTTGAAAAACTGTATTTTTTTTGTTACTTCATGCTTGTAGGGTTGTTTAATAGATTGGATGACTTGTACATAAAGATATTGCTGCAGCTTACCACCAGCTGCGTGGATAAACGTTTTCCTTTTTTCTTCCAGTCCCAACTAGATAGATCATATGAACCTTTTACTTTGTGTGTGTGTATGCGTGCGCTTATGAGAGAGAGAGCTGGGGAATTTATCTGTTATTTGTGTCAATGTGCATCTCAAATCTTTGTACTGATATCTGGCAGCTAGGAATGTCAAGCAAGTCAATATTTTGGTTGTGAGAGTTGATTAGTAGGGATATATGCTCTTGATTTGTTTCACCTGATGATGCAAAGAGTCTCAGTTGCACTTGCACATAAAGAATGCATGGAAAATATACTAAGCGTGAAGAAACCCATTAGTGAATACAAGCTCTACAATTACACATTCAGTAATTTTCTATAAGATTTGAGGGTGCAACATTGTTTTACTTATTGTAGTTTAACAATAGAAAGAAAGGTGGGTTTGTTTGAGAAATTCAATGGCCTTAAAAATTTGTCAGAAACTGAGAAATACTAAACCAGTGTTAAGTGATTCCATTCCTCATTCAATGTTTTGTGGATACATCATTTCACTTTTCCAGTTTGTGTGTGTTTATGTACACTTACATAGTTACATTGGTGTGTGTCATGGCGTGAGAGAAAGAGAAACATAGTCTAATAATGTGCAAGAAATTTCTTTTCTCTTCTGATCTGTAGCGGTGTACTCACTCGGTAAATTTGAGTATGGTCTGTATGCATGTATTCAGTTGATACATTTTTAACTGTTGTGCTAGTGTTCTTTGTCATGTGTTCATAATAATTTCTACTGGTTAGTCATCTATTTTTTAAAATGCAATTGCTCTTCTGTTTCAATTACTTAAGAGTTTCATCTGCATTTACAGGTAAAAGCAGTAGAACAGGAATTTGATGCCGACGATGAGGAAGCAACTATAACTGGCCAGGTGGAGTAGTTTAATTTATCATCTTACTCAAGAATTTGTGACTGAGATAATAGTGAGCTCAAAGAGGACTGAAGGTACTTATTCTTTGTATAGAAGGCAATATGCTCTGCTTACCGAATTAACTTATTTATTGGTAAATTTGTGGACACATTGCTGTAAGCTTGCTAGCAAGTATATCCCCATAGTAAGAATTTGGAGCGGTGTGATGGCATGTAATAATAAAATTTTGCAATTTATGGCAAGTAGTTTTCCAATATTTCCACCATTGTTGTCAAGCCGACACTGGTTTCTAAACAACTGGATGTAGCAGCAATTGGATCGGTCAAATTTTTGTTTTCTTCATATGCTATGTTGATTTGCTGCTACAATGGCTTTCAAGAACTTAACTGTTTGTGCGCACCTTATATGGCTATCTCTTGGCACACACACACTGCTTATGAAAGGCAAATCTTCCATTGTTGTTTTCTTTTCTCATGCTATTTGGGCAAACCGAATCTGGTACTCCATAAAGTTCTGCGAATACCGTCATATTTGGCCTTAGCCGAATATTGTGTTGTTATATTCCTTTGTTTCTTGTTATCCCATGTAAATCTCGTGGACAGGAGCTTCACCCCCAAAATTTGGAAACTCTATACGTCTTTTGCAACATATCTGTTACTGCGTCACATTTGGATATTTTAACGTTTAGGGCATAACTCTTGTTCCTGCAGCTAGGTTTCTGGTTGATTGACATCTTTTTATCATGTTTTCTTCTCAGGAGGCGTCTTCGTAGGAAGAGTAGATGGAGATAGAACTCATGCACCGTTTCTTCAATAAATTCACTCAAACATGAAACAAAGTTCACAAAATATATGCTTTTGTATCTCTGTATTATTAGGATGATGCTGCGTATGCGCGGATAGATTCATTATCAGCCTTACAATGAAGTTTGATGAGTTTAGAAATGAATTTTGGACTCAATATTCGTATCTTTGCTACGCATGTATGAAGCAAGTGCAAGGAAGAGAACTAGTCTTGATCATATATACACACTTATAACCAATAATATGTCAATGTTTGCTCATTTTTGTTGCATAAAAATTGAATTAAAAGTCAATACTCAAGGTTGTCTTATTCTAGAGTGGGTTGTAATTTAGGAATCTTAATGTAATGTCAAGTGTGTATGTCATGGACTATAGAGTTTATATGATATGGAGTCCACAATTGTATGTCCTCATTTCTCTCTTGTTGCTTTTTTTGGGGGGTCACTATATTGATCTTGACCTAGACTTCATGGGTTGAAGCCAATCATTAGCTCTCCCCTTTTAATCCAATTAACCCACCCCATACCGTCAGTAGGGAAGTTCGAACCCGAAACCTCAAAGAGAATCTAAACCGTTTAAACCGTTTGGTCCAATCTGCCTTAATTTGAGCATAGAAAACGAACTTTGGTCGTTATTCACAAATACACATTCGCGAGGAGTTTATCTCTCGACTTGAACTTAAAAATATATTATTTGGAAAATACTTTTTGCACAATTGTGAGAAGAATATTGGCATATGTGGTGGCTCCTCTTCACATTATGAATATGATTCATCATAAATTTTTGAGTGCATGGATCATATATATACACCTTGGGTTGGCCCTTGAATATTCACAAAGGACAGCATTTATGAGAATTGGGATGGTGTTGTGGTCTTGTGGATAGATGGATGGCTTGACTTGCACTTTTCACTTGTAATTCACTAATATTTTAAAACCCAATCCAATCCACTAGGCCACTTTGTGTCATTTTAATTGTCTTTTGATTTAGCTTTAAGTAAAAAACTTGCTTCTTCAACCCACCAATTATGCTTCTTCAAAGCCACCTCCACCATGCTTCTCCATATATACAACAATATTTTTTTGGTTGGCAACTAAATTTTCAGCTGACAACAACATTTTATTTAGTTATGTACTTTATGAGAAATACAAATGAGTAAAATGTTTTCATATATTTTAATTAGTATTTTAAAGAGAGCAATGAGTATAAGTCAAGGAATGTTCGATTAAGACTAGTCCGTCAATAAAGTTGCTAAACCTCATTAGAAAATCAGGATTAAGCAAATAATTCCACTTTGGCGGGATGGAATTGTCGTTACTTTGGGGATTTTTTATATTATAAACGATCGGTATTTTTATTAAAGAATCCAAAATAGACGAATATAAGTACAAAATTTTTTAGAGAAGAAAACGAACAAAACACATCAACCCGACAAACTAATCGAGTATAAACTCCAAGAATCAAATGAATGGGAGGCTGAACAAAAAGCCCTCATACACAACTGAAGCTCTTGATACGCAGGTCCGTTTCGGCAACAACAACCTGCTTGACTTATGGAGTGCCCGAACAACCCCTGATATTCCTCGATAACAAACACATATTGGGGTTCAACGCATGTGACGAGATTAATCCCAATGAACATTGGCTTCGATTTTCCAAAGCCTTTCAATGACCTCCAATTTCGACCCACAAGCACGGTCGGTGAATAATATGAATTCTTTGGTCTTCATTGTGACCAAGATCGGTAGACTTGTACTGACATGTCAGAAACCGACTAAAAATCATTAAAATACAATAATAAATATACAACATTAGCTAACTTGTCATTAAATTTTTCTTAAAATAGAAACTAGAAACATCATTCTGACGGGCAGTAATAGGCAAAAGCCAAGAAAAGCTCTAAAGGCTCAGCGCCGCAAAGCCAGCTCGGATTCGCCATTGACACACAGAGAAAAAGAAAGGGTCGAAACACAAGCTCACAAGCCCAAACCACGCGACAACACACGCAGGCTCATGCCTACACACGCTCCTATTTCCAGCTCCCGCTTTTTTACCCATATTTATATACTCCACCGGAGCTCCATTTCCTCACCAACCACCCACCAACCAGTCCATTTCTCATCCCATAAATACGTTGAATTTCAGTTTCCGTTCCTAATCGGAGATAAAAATCGAAACTTGATTGAGATAACGACGAGATATGGAGAAGAAGGAAATGGGGTCGAAGACTGGACTGAGGGAGCTCAGGCCTCTGATTCACTTGCTGTTTCCGCTCTGTGTTCACTGGATTGCGGAGGAGATGACAGTTTCGGTTCTTGTTGATGTCACTGCTGGTGCTCTCTGTCCTGGACAGTCTACTTGCTCCGAGGCCATTTATGTTTCTGGAATTCAACAAACGGTGTGTACATTTTCTTTGTTTTTCTCATCCTTTCTTTTGTTTGGTTGCTGGGAAAATTTGGGATTTTGAAGTGTCCTGAGCTGACCCATTTGGTTGAGGAAATGGGTGGTTCAAATTTTTGAGTTTTGGGTCTTGGGAAATAAAGATACCCAGTTGAGTTTTGGGTGAGAATTTGGCTTGGTCAAGGTGAGTTCATCAATTACCTTTTGTTTGGTTGCTGGGAAAGTTGAGGAAAATTTGGAATTTTGATGTGTCCTGAGCTGACCCATTTGGTGGGGAAGGGGTAGAACAGTTGGATAAGGAAATGAGTGATTCAAATTTTTGATTTTTGGGTCTTGGGAAAAAAAGATAACCAGTTGAGTTTGGGGTGAGAATTTGGCTTGGTCAAGGTGAGTTCATCAATTATGGGATTCTTGTAAATTTTCTTTTATTTTCTCATCAGTTTTCTAGGCAACCAAACAGAATTTTACTATTCACAGCCAAGTAAAAAGATGGATAGGGCTGAGTTGGTAGGGATATGTTGATTGTTGGGAAACAATCAGAAAGGGAAATTCAAAGTTGGTGTCTTAGTTTTCTTTTCTTCATCTTCACGGAAGATACATGATTCTACTAATTATGCTTCAAAATTCTTTATTCCATATCCTTTAAAGTAACAGGAATTATGATACATATATTCATATTTTTTTATTATAAAAAAATTCTAATGTGTTTTGGGTTTAAATGTTGGTTTCTGCATAAAAAATTTAGCCTTCATGTTTTGGTACCTCCAGTCAAGAGTGGAAAACAATTTTTTTCTTTTCATATTGCCAACATGGTCCCTTCACATTTTTTTAAAAATCTTTTGTATTAATAATGATTTCTCTCTAAAAACCTATCACTATCACTGTCAATTTTTAAGTTTCACTTCTAGACAATAATTTCCAGCCCATCAGTGTCTTACTGAGCTGACAATTTTAATATTGAGTCCTTTTGGAAGCTAATGCTGAGAAGTTTAGTGGTTCTCCACTGAGATATTGGTAGATTTCCCAATATTAAAGTATTGGTTGCTGTTAACTTCATACAAAATAGTTGGATTGGATCTTCAATAAATTTTTTATTGCTGTTCATACATACATACATACATATAATATATATGTTTAAGAGGTTGTTTCTGATACAATTGACTCATTATTTTGTCTATTTCTGCATAAATAACTTCATATCTTCAAAGCTTAAGCACAAAAACATATTATATATCAACAATAGTATACCTATTAAATTTCAAACATTTGCAAGAATTATTATTAGTGGCTCATCTTGTCAATTTGTTACTCTTCTTTACTCTTAATGACTAATATCTTGTATTAGAGGGACACCAATCATGTTTAGTTTATTTTCTCAAAAAAGAACTAAACATGTTGCGTAGAGTATTTGGGTTTACCATTCCAGCCTGATTATCATAGTGAATATGATGTCAAGCGAGTAGATGATACTTGCAAGCAATGCTTTTACTTTTCAAGTGCAAGTGTGGGTCCTATAGGTGCCATTTTTGTGGTTAAATAACATTATTCTTTATTTCCTGTTAGTCCTATAATAAGGTTGTAGTTCATTTTTATGGTCTACTTGCTTGATCTGTTTTAATGAATATAACTTACAAAGTTGGGTCATGAGATAGTTGAAATGTGGGGCATGCAACAATTAGTGCATGAATGTGACCAATCTTTCTCTCCCCCACTCCTTCCACGTTCCTCACCCTTCTGAGAATGAAAGAAAAAGAAAAAGGCAGCTCTTTATCACTTCTCTCTATTAAAAATTGACTACTTCCTATATCCCAAAATGAGTGTCAACTTTCTCTATAATTTGTTTTTTCTTTTCAAAATGATTATCCACTTTCTTTTTTAGTTAGTTATATACCTAAATTAGAACCTTTGACTTTCTTACAATAAGAGTGAGTAAAAGTGGACACTCATTTGGGGACCGAAGGATCACGTATAAGCAAGAAAAAAATCAGCCGGATACCCCTAGTTTCTCATTTTGTTTATTATGGTTCATAAGCTAAAAAATATGTTGCTTACCCTCAACTTCTCATTTTGTTGAGGTTCAAACAAGTGGATGCCTATCCTTTTATTTTTCACATCAAGTGATTAAACATTATAATTGCACTATCTTAGGCATATCCTGAACAAGTGCTTGTGGAGATTCATGAAATCAACTAGTTTCTTGGTACAATTTGAATATATAGCAAATGAACAGTACATAACTGTGCCAGTAAGGTTTTCTTCACTTAAGTTGGACCCAGAAGTTGTATTTTAGTGCTTGTACATAGGATTTGGAAGAATGAAATTTATGTCTACAAGGTTACTTCTACAGGGAGAAAAATAGAATCTATAACTTATGTTGATGATAAACTGGATTCTGATCTTCATTTATTTTACTTTATTCTATGAAGTCTTAGGAACTTTTGTGCTTTCCTTTTTACAGGTTGTTGGGATTTTCAAGATGGTTGTGCTTCCAATTTTGGGTCAGCTTGCAGACGAGCACGGGCGTAAACCTTTACTAATGCTTACTGTATCCACAACCATAATCCCCTTTGGTATGTTTTACAGACCAACTTTTTATTCAAATATATATAATACAAGAAAATGCTCTATGTAACTGTCCTTCATGTGAGTGCATGTGCTTAATATGTATCCAAGTCTAAGATCACTTAAGGCCTGTTAATCTTGCACATATATACGATTCAATCAAAGACAATGCTGCGATGGGAACTTACTCTTTCTTTTTGGTTTGTCATTTCAGCTTTACTTGCCTGGAATCAGTCTAGGGAAGTTGTGTACGCTTACTATGTGATTCGTACATTTTCATACATCATAAGCCAAGGCAGCATCTTCTGCATCGCAGTTGCTTATGCGGTAAAACTCATTCCCTGATGGGTTCTAAACATGAAGGATGGATATGAAACATTATGATTCACCACAATCTCCTCATTTTTTATAGGCAGATTTTGTTGCCGAGAGTAAGAGGGCTGCAGCATTTAGTTGGATTACAGGTCTATTTTCTGTTTCACATGTCGTGGGAAACATACTTGCACGCTTTCTTCCAGAGAAGTACATTTTTGACGTAAGTTGTTTCTTTAACTTCATCTTTGCTTCTTAGTTGTTTCTGGTATCTTTTGTTTTACCTTCAACTGATGGAACTTTTTTCCCTTTTCCTTTTTAAGGTTTCAATTGTTCTATTGATCTTCTGTCCGCTTTATATGTATTTCTTCATGGCCGAGACAGTTGAACTGGCCCCAAGGCAGGACCAAGATTCGGCTTGCTTGACTAAGACACTTAATGTTGTCACAAAAAGATGCAGATCAATGAAAGATGCTGCAACAGTAGTTCTTAGCAGGTACGTTTACGTGGTATCTGTATACTCAAAATGTCCCGGTTCTGCTTTAGTGACATGTATTTTGTGGATCTTCTTAAACGTATCAGTACGTCATATTCTTTATACAAATATTTATGTGAAAAATTTGTATCCGCTCAGCGATAGTCTAGCTAAAGATTTGCATTTTGCCTTTCAGTCCAACACTCAGAGGCATTTCTGTTGTTTCTTTCTTCTACGAATTGGGAATGTCTGGAATCAGCACAGTCTTGCTGGTATGCTCCTAATCAATTTAACAAAGCAAGTTTCTTTTCATTACGTTTTCACTGCAAACTGATGATGTTTAGTTTAACATTCATGTGATTCCTCGTGCAGTACTATCTGAAGGCAGCTTTTGGTTTTGACAAGAATCAGTTTTCAGAAATCTTAATGATGGTGGGAGTGGGTTCTATTGTTTCTCAGGTAAGCTTTTCATGATAAAATCTGTTGCTGACTTCAAGAGTATTATTAAACTTTTCATTGAAATCTGCTAATCCCTGTCCTGTTCCACATCAACTATATACACCGAAATATGTTATGAACCTTGATTCTGTTTTTCTCATATATTCTTCGTATATGGTTTGAAATTTATATCTTCCATGTGTTGCTTGCTGTTTGTTATAGATGTTGGTGCTTCCTCTGATAAACCCATTGGTCGGAGAGAAGGCAATACTGTGCGCAGCCTTACTTGCATCTATAGCTTATGTGCGTAACCTTTCTCTTCCCTCTCAGTAACTCATATCAGAAAACCCGAAAAAAGTCTAAATACGAAGATTTGTTGTGCTTCTTTTGCAGGCATTGCTTTATGGTATGGCATGGGCATCTTGGGTACGTTCTTGAATATGGTTTTGCGATATATATTCAAGCTATTTCTTAGTTTACATGAATTGATCATTTCAAGAGAAAAAGTTAATCCGATATTAGCCTTAACAATGGGAAACCTTTGCCTTAACTCAGGTACCGTACTTGAGCGCCTCATTTGGAGTTGTCTACATTCTTGTGAAACCTTCGGTAAATGCTGCCTCTATTGATCAATCTCTCCTTATTTCGTGATTATAGTCATTTTAACCGTTTCCTTTTTCCATTCTGTTCGTCGATATGCAGACTTTTGCTATCATTTCAAAAGCATCAAGCTCAACCAATCAGGTATGCTTCTTCTGATGCATTTTTAGGCTACAAAATATGGTTTCTTGATCAATGGCTCTAACTTGACAGTTCGGAAAAACTTTCAAATTCCTTTCTGCTGTTGTGCGTTTTGGTGTTCATTTCGTTATTTTCATCACAGGGAAAAGCGCAAGGATTCATCGCAGGAGTGCAGTCAATAGCAAGTTTGTTATCTCCGATCGCAATGAGCCCATTGACTTGTAAGTTGGACGAACTCATCTTTTTTGTTTCAAGATACCGTTGATGTAACGCCAACTAAGACGTTAATTTAACTCCATTTTCGTGTTTCGGGTACTATAATGTCAGCTTGGTTCCTATCTGCAAATGCACCTTTCAACTGCAAAGGATTCAGCATAGTGTGTGCATCCATATGCATGGTAAGCTTTTTAGCTGCTCTCATTTCCCAGTTTCTTCTCTCATCTATGCTTTTTGCTTATCCAGAGATTAAAACAAAACTTGGTTTTCTCAGGTTCTTGCTTTATGTTATGCTTGTATGCTAAAACAAGAAGACCATAGTCATGATTCAAAGAATGACATAGAAAACATTGAAGAGCCTCTTCTGTGTAGTGACCAATGATTTAAACGCTGAAGCAACGCGTTGACGTTTGAACCAAACTGACTAATTCAATCGAAACTCAACTGGTCTGAATCAACAGCAGTTTGAGTTCCAGTCGGGATAGTACCAAAAGTGACGAGAACAGCAGAGTTAATAGAATTACTATTAGCTTACTGGTTTCGATCCTCGTTGTTAATAGAATCGAGTATTGTTAGGGTTTCTGAGGTGGATGATGTATATAACATATAGTTGGCGTCCCCGGAGAGCCACCCAACAAGGGTTTTGTTGTAAATTCATTATGTCAGTGCAAATATGTATTGACTCTATTCAATTATTCTAGTAAAAAAGTTATTGCATTCTTGAAATTATCATGTTACATGACTCTTGCTTATTGTTTGAGGATATAACCTATTTTCAGCATAAATGTAAGAAATTGACATGAACTATCAATTTAGATGCATAATAATAGTTAGTGTAAACAACAATATTTATATAAGTCAAATAGCACATTTCATTTATTTTTTCTACCGTATGTGACGGTTTCAACAAAACTAAGCACATACATTTGATGAACTTTTATCGATTATCATCAAGTATCCATCCCTTGACACTCTACTGTACAACCACGACTGAGCTTCCCTGATTGTAACAAGCAAAATTTAACATATCATAGAGTACTCTAATCCCTCTTTCCGAGGTCTCGTAGGGCTTGTGCAACCTCATGCAACACAGTAGGGAATTGATAACTAAACACATACATATGTATTACCTATATAAATTCATATCACCCCTCCTCTCCGAACTCCTTTGTGAATCTTTCGTGTACCTCGAGATCAGCCTTGCTTACAGTTGGCTTCTGTCTTGCAAGCACCTTTTCAAAATCTCTTCTTGTTATGGGTGGTGGGAGTATCTGCCAAGACGGTGTTTGGGTTAGCTTTTCGAAAGTTAAGTATGATCGGGTGGAAATTATAATCAGTTACATCTTATAATCATTTGATCTAGAAAACGAATGGTTAAAGAGCAATTAAGTTGGCGAACCCAATTTTTTTTTTAATATAGATACATTATAAGCAAATTATAATTTTGTAATCTATTAGTTATAATCAGTATATAAGTTACCAAACAATTAACTCAAAACATTATAATCAAAAGATCGTAAAAGTTACTTCTCTCTTTAAAATCCATTGGATCAAAACCAGGATAGGATCCTGGTAAGTCTATGAAAACACATACATGCATATTTTCTAGACAACTCGAAATGATGGGAGCCTCATGCACTAGATTGCCATTTTTACCTACGGCGCGTTATTTCTCATTCTTTCCTTCCTCAGTAAACCTATTTTAAGTTATTGATATCCTACAAACTCTTGCTACCATGTGTAAACTTGGAAACAATTAACTGATTTTACGGTATCGAAGAGAAAGATAGTGATGTGTTTTTTTTTCATAAATTAATGGTAGAAATGGCCAACTCAAATTTCTAGCAAATCCATCCATACCTTTGAAGCAAGGCCTCGTGCATCAAGTTCTTCCATGGTAATTGTAACAGCTCCAGATTCTTTAGGTCCACAAGGAACCCACATATCATCGGATGTCTTCTTAAAGAAAGTAGCATCCTGGGTTTTACGAACAGGTTCGAATAGGACATCCTTAACCTATCAGAAGAAAAGGGGGAAATCTTAGAGCGTTTTCAACAAATTGTTCTGAGTTGAACATACCCAAACAGAAACTGCAGCAGTCCTAGATATGGACTAGGTACTTACACAAACAGATATATCTGAACCTGAGAAACCTTCTGTTTTACGGGCCAAGTACTCAAAATCTTTTTCGGTTAAATTGTGAGGAGTGTCTCCTAGATGCACCTGTTCAAATCAAAATTCACAAATATCTACATCCATCAACATAAAACTTCGCCACGAGGCAAGTATTGTTGTGAAGCTCTATGAAGCACGGGTACTCCAAGGAGGAGGACCTACCGGTACCGGGTACTTACC
>JAYMTF010001426.1:0-23478 GCA_036897485.1 Pelargonium nanum | reverse complement strand
TGAGACCTCATCCCACTCACACAGCTAGAATAACCAACTGCGCCACCCTTAGTGGTTCAGATAAGATGGTCGGAAAACGTTTGCGGTTAGAATATAAAAGGATATAAAAGTTGCGTAATCGCAATACATGATTTATATTTCAAGTACAGACTCAAATAAACGGGAAATGAGATAATACAAAACAAAATAAATTAAATGATTAAAATGTACTCCAAACGACTTTATTCGTTAGTTCGTTTCACTTGAACTCGCCATGTTTCACCCTAATTTCAAAACATTAGCAAATCCTGCATCACAATATTTCTAAATTGAATTAGTTAAAAAAAATCTAGAGCATTGGAAATAAGGATGTCAAACATTAACTTGATTCAGAGGGAGAATAACATGTATTTTCTCAAATTTGTGAAAGGTTTTAATATTTAAGAAAAAGGCTATAATTGTTTTGGTGATAAATATTTAAATTCAAACATGAACGTTCAAAAAAATATTATTAAGATAAATATATATTTATTAAGTTTGAGAAGATCTCAAGAGATTAGTTTTAGAAACATGTGTAGAGTTGATATATTTAAGTTAGAGAGACCTAATAAGAACCTAACCTACTATGAAGTGCAGTTACTAATTTTAAATCGAATTTTATATTTTACGTATAAAATGTGCGGATTTTTTCTTAAAAGTCACTATTAACAACGCGTAAATTTTATTTCTATCTTTTTAAAATAAATAAAAAAACAAGTCTTGATTTGGTTGAAAGAAAAGGGCAAAAAGGGAAATGAAGAATAATTATAGGCAAATTGATATAATTTAATTTTCTGGTAAATATAAATGTTTACGAGTACAAGAGAAAAGTTGCAAGAATAATCATCGCTGGGCCAGCTGACGTGGAAAAAGATGACTGGGTGGCTCTAATAAGAGAGCTCAAAAATAAAAAAAACAGCTTCTGTTTGTGCTGTGGTTTGGTTTTTTGAAGGTGGTGGCGAAGAAACTGGTGGTGCTCTCATTTTCCGGCGACGGTGGTGGTGGTTCTCCGATCAGTTCTGGCCCCTCCAGGGCATGGAAGGATTGGCCATGCTCAGGCAGCTTATTGGTCAGCTTCAAGAGCTCCTAGAACTCTCTCCTCCTCCTCCTCAGCCTCTTCCTCTTCCGCTTCAGCCACCGCGCTCGCAGCTCCTCCACCACTTTCGCCGCCGCGACAGGTTCGTTTTTCTTCTTCTTCTCTAACTGGATCTCTCTGGGTTCTCTTCAAAATCGGTTTTTGGTTGCTGATTTCTGCTCCCGGAGCTAACATTTTCGCGCCGGAGCTGTCTGGTTTGATGTTTTATCTTCGGTTTGGTGTTGGGTTTTTGGTTTTGTTTGGTGTTTTGGGTTCATGGGTTGGTTTAATTTAGTGAATTTTTTTATGGGTTTTAGGTATTGACTTGATTGCTTGTGTTGGTGTATTATATCTCTTCCTCTTGGTACCATACCCCAATTTAGATTTAATATTGTTGTGGTGTGTAATTGAATTGTGTTACTGTTTGGTCTCAGAAATTGAGGTGTTTTGTGTTTGTGTTGCTCTCTGTCTGCTGGCTGTGCGATGATGTTTTTTTTACATTTGCTTCTTGTTGGGTTTTTGCTGATTTTGTTGTTTTTTGTGTTTCCAATTTTCTACATTGATGTTTAGTTGGTTGGTGTTAAGTGTTCAATTTCACACCCAACTTTTGAAACTTTGTAGTATTCGGCTCAATTGCTGAAATGTTGAATGCATGATCATTAAGAAACTTAATATGGTGTTAACTACTTGATCTGTGGCACGGGAGAGAAATCTCTGAGGTTGTCCATGATACTGTGTATTTCACCTTGGCTTGGTTCGAGTTATTTGAGGAAACATGATCACAAACATATATAACATCCACCGATGTCTTGGTTAGCTGGGATTTTCGTTCTTTTGTTTGTTATTTGATCATGGTTTATGGAATACAAATAATAAAGTTTTTGCTTGTTAAACTAACAAAAGCTTGCTTTAATCCTTTTCATGTCCTATTAGTCTCACAATCGTTTAGAAAATAGTTGAGGACTTAAACGCTGACAATCCTGTAGCACTAACTTGAGTTTGGTTATCTTCACATTGACATGAATTGTCTCATTTTGCTTTCAGTATAGAACTCAATGTGTTCCATTCCATTTGTAATTGTAAGTCACCAGATCTTGTAATGCTTCCATATAAGTTTCTAGAGAGAAAGGACAAAGCAAATGGATCCAGGCGGGGACTTTGCGCCCACAAATTGATTGGGGTGGGTATAAGTGTTAAATTGTGAGGTGACATCTCCTCGTTGGTTTGGCCTTGCGTTTCACATAGTGGTCAAATATATTTGTCCGATCAAGTGGCTACTTTGAGTTTTTGGCGCTCGAATTTTATGATTGTTCGTAATAGTCACTAATAGATGTTTTGATTCTTCGTAACATTGTAGCACGGATTAACTTTCTTGTAGTGATTTCGGGAGTATGTAAATGTTGTACTAACCTCGTGATTATAGTCTTGAGGTAGGGTGTGGTCTATTTGTCAACTTTCTATCTTTCCTTTCAAGTATAGTTATAATTTTTTATTAAGATATAAAACTTTACTTAACTAAATGACAAATGACCGTGCTTATCAAATCTTCAAGTCTTTTTAAACTTTGAAGATGCGTAAAAGAATTCTTTTCTCCTTTTTCTCTCTTAAGCTACACAAACATTATGTCCTGATTTATGGTTACATTGTTAATTCTATTAGGACCTGACCAGTTTGGTCCTTGAATCAATTTTATGCTAAAATAGCCCCCAAGCTATTGAAAACTAACCAAAATGGCCCCGCCATTAACTTCAATAGTTTGGGGACCATTTTAGCTTAAAATTAGTTCATAGACCTAATTGGTTGGGTTTTGATAGTTCATGGACCATTATGATGGATTTTTCTTGTAAAAATGAGGAATGCTTAGTCGTATTGGTGTATTATCCTTACAAGCTTATAGGCTTTGAATGCGATTTTTGTTATGTGCTTTCATTGCCTTCAATGTTCCTATTCTGTTCTTGTACTATTGCATTGAGTGCTTTGAGAACAAGTGCAGCGTATTTAAGTAGAGACTATGAGTGACACGGTTTAAATTTTGCACAGATGGTCCTTCCTGAACGTTGATGACGGTTCTGCAGATGATTACTACAGTCTAGTAATGGCAGCTGGAAAATCAGGAAGTTTGAAGACGATGGAACAACTGTACAAGCCTCCGCCCCACAAGAAATCTAGAAAAGAGCGAAACCGGGGAAAAGTAGCTGTAAATACGAGTACAGCTGAGGTTATGGAACAGCAGATTTGGAAAGAATTCCCCGAAGAACTTTTCGAAGCTGTCATTGCAAGGCTTCCCATCGCTACATTTTTCCGCTTCCGCTCAGTTTGCCGAGAATGGAACTCTATGCTGAATTCTCAAAGCTTTTCTCAGCATTGTGCCCAAGTCTCACAACCCAGTCCCTGGTTTTACACTATCACTCACGAAAACGTGAACTGTGGAGCCATGTACGACCCTTCCTCGAAGAAATGGCACCATCCCACGGTTTCTTGCTTGCCCACGAAGATGATTGTCTTGCCGGTAGCTTCAGCAGGAGGGCTCGTGTGCTTTTTGGATATTGGTCATAGAAACTTCTTCGTATCCAACCCTTTGACACAAACTTATAAGGAGTTGCCCGCAAGGTCAGTTAGGGTTTGGTCTCGTGTAGCTGTGGGGATGACTCTGAACGGGAAGTCCACGAGCGGGGGCTACAAGATCCTTTGGGTGGGTTGTGACGGCGAATATGAAGTCTACGACTCAGCAAAGAACTCGTGGATTCGCCCGGGAAGTGTGCCATCGGGTATTAAGCTACCACTATCACTGAACTTCCGGTCACAAACTGTTTCCATAGACAACACGCTCTATTTCCTGCGTTCAGATCCCGAGGGAGTTTTATCCTATGATATGATCACCGGGTTGTGGAAGCAGTACACAATTCCCACCCCAATGCATCTCACGGATCACACGCTCGCACAATGTGGGTCCCGGATCATGCTCGTGGGGTTGCTGACGAAGAACGCTGCGACGTGCGTGTGCATATGGGAGCTGCAAAAGATGACGCTTTTGTGGAAGGAGGTTGACAGAATGCCAAACATATGGTGCTTGGAGTTTTACGGGAAGCACGTGAGGATGACATGTTTGGGCAACAAGGGTTTGCTCATGTTGTCGTTGAGATCGAGACAGATGAACCGGCTCGTTACGTACAATGTGGCGAGCAGGGAGTGGTTGAAGGTTCCGGGATGCGTGGTGCCTCGCGGGAGGAAGAGGCAGTGGATTGCTTGTGGCACGGCGTTTTATCCGTGCTTGACTGCCTCAGCTTGATTCCCCGAATCGTTCCCTCGCGTTTGCTGCAGCCCGGAGATGGGAGCTCTCGGCTCATCAAATTTCTTTTATTGTTTCAGTGAAGTAGATGGTGTATTCCAGGGTTTTGTGATGTTTTTGGTTTCTTTGTCTTGTACAAACATTTGCACGAATAATTTTAAAGACGTTTTGGGAATGTTTGATTGTGATGTGTATTGGTGTTTGAGCTGAGTTGTGGAAACGACCTCTTTGCAAAAGCATGGAAAACACCAAGTGTATTTTGAAACCGATTTTACGGGCAACAAGACATCCAAAATTCAAACTGATCCGATTCGTTTAATTTTCAGAAGATATTTAAGACCGAATCAGACTTATAGTACACAAAATGCAAATTGAATCTGACACAGCCTAAAACTCTGATATCCGATACAAACCCCTTTGGATCGGATTCGAGTTTTGGATTGGATTACTCAGAGTCAGCCTAAAAATCTGAAATCCATTGCAAACCCACCTTCAGATCAGACAAACCAACATTTTTTGTGGATTTTTGGGCCGGATAAAGTCGGGTTTGCATAGCAACGAGAAAATCGAGAATTTGGTCGGTGAAATGTACGACCGGAAACATAAGACTTTTCAATTCAAACCCAAATATAAAAGAGGAATTGCCAACAATATACCAACATACAAAACATTCATGGAATAAAAAACAGAGCACTGAGTGCCTTTTTATTCAGATTTTGAATTCTTTCACAAGATGGGTATCCACTGATCTAGTAGTAGTAAATGTAATGCTATCATCAGTTCAACTACAAGCTAAAACAAAAAGGTAAATGGCACAACATGAAGCTTTCTGCTGCCAACACTCTTGAGATCAATATCAGTTTACAGTTAAGCCATGCCGCCGGTCGTTGCTGTCCTGATTATCTGAAATAGAGCTGTAAGAAAAGAAAAGGAACAACGGTTCAGTCGTGTGAACGAGAATAAAGAAGCAATTTCAAATCGTTTGATTCTCGCCATAACTAATAAGAGAATCAAACTGGATATACACAATTGAGTATGAAACTCTCTAGTTTGCTAGAACAAAAGCACATGTGGGTATACATGGAAAAGTCTAATTCAAGGGACACTCATTCTGGGACAAATGGAGCTACAACGGGTATGCAAGATATATACTCATTCCCAGTTCGGAGACACTACGCATAACCATATGCTTCTTCCCATGAGTATCATTTAGATGCATTGTCATGTCGATATGTAACTGATGAGTCTCATTATGGTGCAATTTGCATAACTAGATATGAGAATAATAAGGGAACAGAAAGAGGCTTACATGATCCAATGACAACAAAGATGAAGAACCCGAGCAGAACAGGGCCAACGGGATAATCCTTTCCCTTTTTAGTGGTTGTTTCGGCAACAGCTCCTCTCTTGGTGATGTTCTTCTCAAACTTGTACACCTTCCTATCTGCAAGACGCCTTGATGTGGTCTGCAGAACAGTCCGACAAATGCAATTTTGTCAATTAAGGAGAAAGAATAACTAAATAACACATCGGATTCAAGGGAAACATAAATAATAATAAACTTATCAGGTGGTCATGTGAAATCACCTTTACCCAATAGAACACAAACTAGAAACTCAAAACCATGGAGTCAAAATGCTCAAGCTAGGTATTGAAATTCACCATTCCAAGGTTCACATGACAGCATCCATTTCACCTCCTAGTGATGCTTAGGAGATCATAGGAGCAACTCAATGGTTCTATCCTCATTTCTATTCATAAAGCGAACACTCGCACATATACAACTGCTTCCTTCAAATTCACCAATCATATTTCAAAGTTTTCCACCAAATTGAGTATGCAAATGATCAATTCATCACAAACTAACCATATCTTGTTACAAAATGTGTTCAATTTTGACTCTATATCACTGGATCTAACCTAACATATTCATCACAAATTTTCAATCTTTTGTTACAACATGAGTTCAATTTTGACTCAATCTCACCTGATCTAACCTCACATCTATCTCCTAATCCACCAACATTCAAAGCTAATTCAAAAATCAACCATAGGAGCTAAACACACACCCACAGCCTCACAACAATGAAAAAATTAAGCATAAATTACAGATCACAATCAGATAATACAGAAACGAAAAAGGAACAAGAAAGTTCCATGACTACAGAAACGGATTGGAAGGAATGCAGGCGATTTCATTTCTCGATTAACAATCCTTTTGACACAAAATGAGTTCAATTTTGGCTCAATCTCGCTGGATCTAACCTAGTCTCTGACTTCTAATCCACAACCAATCGAGCCTAATTCAAAAATCAACCACAGAAACTAAACAAAACATTCACAGCACGATCGATCCACCCAAACAACTCGGAAAAAAAAAACACAAATTACAGATCAAATTTTCGCAGTGTTTCAGATCAACGCAGAGAGAAAAAAAGAACACGAAAGTACCATGATTACAGAAACAGATTGGAGCAAGAAATCGACGAAGATATGGTGGCAGATTCAGTTCTCGATCCGTTCGACGAGCACGTCTCTCTCTCTCCTTCGAGGCTTGGCAAGCAAAAATCTCTGGTATGTAGTTGGAGAAAAGACCTCTCTTTTCGGTTTATATGGATGAGTCGAGAAATCGGTGAATATATTGATAGAGCTACCGAGCTACGCGTCACAGCCGACGTTCTGATTGGTTGAGCCACGTCCTGTGGGACACGCGTATGGTTTTGATTGGTTGAGTACAGGCTGGAGAGAGAGCTTCAACTATTTGGATCCGAACAAATAAACGGTCTCATCATGGGTTCAATAAATATGCTCAAATCCTAATCTATTCTAGTGTTTGAAGAATATTTTTATTTTTATTTTTTTGAGTATTTTTGTTTTGTTTTGTTTTGTTTTGTTAGGATCAAAATACTATGTTGAGAAGATTTTATTTGGACCCAATTTGAAATGAATGTAAGTTGCCATTTTGAAATTAAATTTTGAAGTTTACATGTAAAATATGAGGTTTTAATTTATTAAACTCCGTTTGAGATTGTTCGAGATTATTTTATTCAATACTCGTGAGTTTGAATTTAATTTGACAATTTTATTTTTCATTTCCTTTGTAAGTCATCTAAACTTTACTTTGATTTGGACTAACATATTCTCATAAATAAGTACAATGAAGAAACAAAACATTGAGATTTGACTTGCAACCAAGTTGAAGGTTTCAATTTTCCACTTCTCATCAATAGGACTAATATAATTTCTTAAAGAACATAAATAAATAAAAATAAGTTTTAACTAATTTTTTTTTTTTTTTATGGTTAGAATTGGATTTGAGGAGTGGTTGGTTGGTTGTTGACCCAATCAATATATAATCCATAAACGCGTCAATGCCGGCATTGAAAGTTTGACTTTTTCCATATGGCTAAAAACCAATTTTCCTTATAATTTTTTTAAAATAATTTTTTTATATTTTTGTGAATACGTTCAGTAACAAACTCAACGAGTGCTAAGCTTTTTATTCGCGCATAACCAACTTTCGAAAATAAATAAACATGACTCATTTTGGGACAGAAAAATTACTTGCCAAAAAGAAACTTGTCAAAGTAGAGCCATCTTTGTGAAATCCATGAGAAAGGAACTTGCATAATATCACTGTGAAGGGGTTCCAATTTCCGAAGGAGAATATTCAAAAATGATCTGTAATATTTGGTTTTGTGTTAAATTGGAACATAATTTAATTTTTTGTTCGAATTTAGTTTTCTTATCCTTAATATTGATTTTGTACCAAATTAATTATCAATTTAACTTTTATTCTAATTTGGCCCACATAATATCTATTGTTGTCAAATTTGTCATCAAATACACACCACATGACAATCTTTTTTAAACAAATACAAGTAATACAAGAACCACTATTAAACAAAAGTGGATGCTAAGGCAGTAATTGAAACATAAATCAAATTGGAGACTAAATTGCACAAAATTAGAGATGACAATTTGGAACGTGACACGATTTAAGTGCGTCTAGACATGACATACTCATAATAGTGTGTGTTGTGTTTGTGTTGAAGAGCCAAACATAGTTAATTATAGCGTCATGTTTGCGTTAAACCTATAAAACGATAAAACAACCAATATTAAAATAGTACGTTAGCATTATCTTAATTAATTTCTTCTACTTTTCTCTTATGTAATTTGTTTCATTTCATCTCTGCTTTATCATCCACAGTTCCATAGACAAGAGTGTAAATAGAAGCTTTAACATCAATTGCAACTCACTCCATCTCTAGTTTAGACAAATCCGACATAACACGACACAAACACGGAACGTATATACGAATTGTCAGCTCTACACAAAATAAATACCAAGGACACTTATTCGCAACAAAAAATCAAACTGAAGACCAATTTGGCACAAAACTGGTACTATGAGGAGTGTTTTAAAACATAACACAGTTTAATAATGAACAAAAGCCTTTTCATTGTAGAGTATATTGTGGTTGACCAAGAATATCCAACATAAATAAAGAAAGCTAGAAATCTGGGTTTTAGCCTACAATATGAAACACACAAACCTCAATATTCTAAAATGGAGGAGCTAGTTCTAAACCTTTACCAAGGACAAAACAAGAGAGACAGTTCTTGAACTTTAATGAATGTATCAACAGCACAAACAAATGAGACTCTTGATATATTGAGCTCAGTACCTTGTATAGTGAGGTTCGAGCCTTGCGTTGTTTGCTCTTACCCTCGCCTCCATCAGCATCCTAATAAATTGAAAGCATGCAAGGAATAAGAACAATCAACCAAACTGTCTATGATTTGAAATATCAGGTATTTAAATACTACAACCAAACTATATGAAGAATGAATATCACTAGCATGGTTCAAGCATAAACAACGACCGGCTCATAATCTACACTACTATGTGATCTCTCGTCATAATCAACAACAGTACATGTAAGAACGGAAAAAGAGTTGATCAGTACACCATCTAGACAAACTCCAACCGGTAAGGAGATGTACTTACAGATCGTTTGAAGCTGCTCAACTGGCATGAAATGCACTAAAGAGAGCTTCCACGACTGAGCTGCTTTAGCGGGTAAAAATGTAACTTTGCCTTGTAAAAATTCATCAAGCTGCCAATAAATGGGAGGTTAGGTCTACTATGAGCTATGAGGTCGATGCTGACTTGAAGTGTCCAATGGTATATGTAGACACCAAACTCAAAATCGATGAATCAGTTTGGACCCAATTTTAGACCAAGTTAAATGAATCCTATGCACATCAGACTAAAGAATCCAAAAATCAACCAACTAGCACTGGTTCGGTAAGCTCAATTCTCTCATCTTCTTCTTCAATGTCCATAGCATCCTTCACAAGTTCCGCTCCCTGTGCATCCTTACTGTTCTCCTCATCTTCCTTCTTACCTTCTTCAGAATCCTCTGCAATTTCGTCATCATCGACCTTTACAACTTCATTAACTGTATCATCTTCCTTTTCTACTTCATTAACAGTATCATCTTCCTTTTCAACTTCATTAACAGTATCATCTTCCTTTTCAACTTCATTAACCGTATCATCTTCCTTGGTCTTTTCTTCGTTCTCCATAATCTCGCCTTCCTTAACATCAGTTATTACATGAAGAAGTTCCAGCGGAGTAGCTGCTGGGTCTAGCTCCCGGCAACCTTTCGGGGCATTTGGAGCTTCTTGACCTGTAAGCAAATATGAAGGGACATGATGTGAAAATCGAAACATTTCTTCTCTTGGAATCCTCCTGACTTCTCGGGGGTCCAAATGCCGGTGAAACACTGTCTTGAAGCCAGCAACTTTTACAAGGGGAGTAACAGTTACACCCAGTTCTTCGTTGTAATCTTCGAGGACTTCTACCATATCATATTTGTGTATCACTTCATCTGCGGTCAGCTCGTTCCAGTCAGGCGACCAGTTCCTATATATAGCCCAGACATCGCCCTTTCTTGGATAAATACCAACGGTCCCACGTGCACCTTTTATCCATCTAACCTTGTGCGAAAAAGAATTGAGCGAGTTATTGATCTCATGCTTGCCTATTCTGAAATCACCACAAGTTTTTGAGAAACCGGAGCCAACCCAGTTATGCGGACCTAGTTCACTGTTAGTTTTTGAATTAAGCCAACTGATTCTAATCTTGAATGGATTCAAAGAGATCACATTGTGAATCATGGCATAATATCGAGGCATCCCATCGTCATTATCATATGCAGACCAAACCTGGTTTACTTCAAAAGCCTTTTCGGTTCGATCCTTGTCAAAATCATGGAAATCTGGATCTGGAACATTTATGGACATTGATTCCAAGGTTTCTGCATCAATATCAGCAGGACTCACAGGGCCAGCAGAAGACTTGATGGTTGCATCCACAGACTCGCTAGACTTGTATTTATCAGGCACATCACTGTCTAAGGAATTTTTTTCTCCTTTCTGGTTCACTTGCTGATTCCCTTTATCCTCATCTTTGCCCGGTATTTTGGCCACATCAGCTAAATTCCAGTCTTTTAGTTTCTTCTGAAGTTCTTTCCTCGCCTTTTCCATGAGCAGATTCTGAGTTTCAAACTGGGATAAGTCCCTAGTGCTGTACGGCTTGGTGATTCCATTGACCCTAACTGTTTCAAAATTGCCCGGTTTAGATCCAGGTAAAGTAGCCGAGCTTGCTCCTCCAGTTCCTACGCCCATTTGGTTTGTAGCAACAGCGTCCATTCCTTTTCTTCTCTTTGCGGAATTAGAATTTCCCGCAGATGAATTACTCGCCATCCTTTTAGAGGCTTGCTTTCTCCGCAGAGCCTCCTCCCTTTTCGTGGCCGCCTGGGCTTCTTCACGCTCTCTCCTGACCTTCTCATACGCCTGCTGAACCACAGTTGCAGCTTGAGCAGCAGTTGAAGCACCTGTGTTTCCGGAGAATGGACCCCACTGGAAGTGGTTTTGGTTATAGGAATGTGAACCATCATACCCTCCCGACCCGGCGTGATTCCTTCCTTGGTGATTTGCGCTTTTACTACCCGCTTGATTGGATTTCTGACGCTGCTGAGGAAAATTCCACGACATGGGCGGTTTAGAACTGCTCGAAGGTGGTGGAGCCGTTTCCACGGCATGAAACGGCTGGTGGCAATTGGGGCACAAAAGATTGTGATTGAGATAAACCCTGAGATACTCGTACTGCATCTTGCATCCATGGCACACAGTCCAAAAGGTATTTGTTTTTGGCTTATGAGACGGCGCCGGAGTTGAAGACTGGGTCGCCCGAGAGGTATTTTTTTGAGACTTCACATTCTGAGTTGCGGCTTTGGGGATGTTGTATGACCCGTTAGAACGGGGAGGAACAGATGTTGACCCACTCGGAGTTGGAACTCTTTGGACTCCTCTTCCGTTCTTCTTGTCATACATCCCTCTCCTGGACTTATCGGACAACACACTCCACGCCTCGGAAATAAACTTGAACGCCCCCTCAGCACCAATGGACTTGTTCTTATCGGGATGAAGCATAAGAGCCAGCTTCCTATACTGTTTCCTCACTGCCTCGTCATCTGCTTGTGGATGCACGCCGAGTATCCCGTACCAATCAGTTTCCCCGTTCACTTTGTTCTCCGCAGAAATGTACACATCGAGTGTCGCTAACATGTGAGTAATGCCATCAAGCCCGGGATATAAATTCTGGGCCTTCAAAGCAAACTTCTTGGCCCCCACAATGTCCTTCGCCATAAACTTCCTCTCCGCAATCTCTTTAGCCCGATTGGCCTCATCCTTATTGCATTCCATTTCAATCTTCAACTCCGTCCCCTCTTTGCTACAAAAGAGGGAAATAAATTCTCCGAAACTTAATCACCACACAATTCGAGTTTTTTTTCTCAGAGTTCAAAACAGAATCTTCCTTTTAAGACACAAAAAAACAATTCCTAGTAAGAGACAAATATAAACTGAATAATCTCTAAATTTAAACGAATCGAACGAGCTCGAAAACAGGAACAACATGCTACCAAAACATCATCAAAGACTTCATTATTCAAACTCATCAATTCGACTACACAGGAACAGCAAAACAAAACCCTAACTCTATCCCTAAAAAATAGGCACTGAACTAGCAATTACTCGAGACCTCACAAACCACAGCAAGCACAAGAACAATCCGAATCAGAAAAAGCACAACCACTTATGGATCTACGCGTATCGAGTTCTAAATCAGCTGAAACGAACACAAATTCCCGATCAAAAACCCTAAAGTGAAAACTCAAAATGAACCCTAAAATCAGCTACCAGAGAGTGAAGAAACAGCATTTTGTATTGAACCCAGAATTCAAAAGAGCAAAAATTACCTGAATTATAAAGCAACAGTGTGTGGTTGATGAATTTGAATCAGAGAAGCCACCATGGACAGAGCTCAATCACTCACAGTTTTTTTCAATTTTGCCCCTCTTTTCTGTCCCAAATCTAAAAAAATCCCCAAAGCTTGGACCTTTTGCTATGAAGACCTCTCAAAACCTAGACACACACAACACAAGCCTCTCTCTCTCCCAAAGAGCAATTTCTCACCCAAAAAAATGAGTAAAATAAAAAGAAAAAATTATAGGACAGTATGGGCCTTTCTTTTCTTTGAAAGTATTTTTCTAACCCTAACCAACCCTTTATTTATAATTTGTTGGGAAACTAACCATGGTTAATATTTGACCCTTGTGGTGGGTTATAATGTTTGTGTTTGTGTGAGTCTCAAACTACTCTGTTTTGAAATGGAACAGTTCATTGCATCGTTCGTGCATCGTGCCGAACCAACTGTGGATGTATTTGTGTGAATCTCAAATTACTCTGTTTTGAAACTGAACAGTTCACTGCCCCGTTCGTGCACCTTGTCGGAACAATTATGGCTGATTCGTGTACCAAATCATGAATTTATAAATTTGTCGGTTTGTGGTTATTTTTTACTATATATTGTTATTTAGTATGATTCATGAATTTGGAATCAGTACAGTTGATTTAGTCGGGATGTGCGTCATCAATCATTTAGCAAAAACGGTTAGCCAAAAGCGACTTTATCATCATTCCAATGTGAATATTTTAATATATTTGAAAAGTATAAATATCGGCTTAAAATGAGTCGCCAATCAAATCATGATGTTACTTATATTTAATAAGACGTTTTTTTGTCCAACTATTCATCGAAGTATGTATGAGCAATAATTAATGACGTAGCGTTTTTATATTCTTTCAGTCTAAAACGTAAATATCATGATACATTAATTTTTTTCCAGATTAAAATTATCAATCTCTATTTTATTTGATTTTGTATAGCAATGTAGGGCAATTTTGCAGTATTTAGTATTAGCATCCTAAAACATAAAGAATTTGGAAATCGACATAATTTTATATTGGGGTAATTACGCAAAATCTTCTTGTGGTACTGCCCACAAACACATGCCTATCAAATTAATTTTTCAGTTCACTTAATTACCCTATAGTTTATCCTTCGATTTTCATAAGTTAATATTAACATTAAAATATTTTATCTCTCATCACGTGAGGAAAATGTTCACCTAATTATTATCAATCATATATTTCACATGTTAAAAATAAGCACATTTCTCTCACGTATTGAGAGACAATGTATTTTTCAGTTAATTTAAATTGTGAAAATTGGAAAATAAACTATAAGGTGGTTGAATGCAGTGAAAATTATTTAATAATCATGTGTTTATGTGTAACACCACATGGAGATGTTGCGTACTTACCCCTTAATTTTTATTTTTCCCGCAAGCATTTATTGTTTATAAAGTTGTCATTTGAAATTCTTTTTACCATATATTGTAGCTCAATATGATTCATGAATTCAGATTAGTACAACTGTTTTAGTCGTGTAGACAATTTAGTGAAAACGGTTAGTTACAAACAACTTTAACATCCTTTCTATTTAAATGTTTATAATTTTAATAAAATCTAAATTTTGACTTAATATCAAGGTGTTGTAATCGAAGTAGAGTAAGTAACCAATCAAATTATATCGAATCATAAAAAATTTATTTAAATTTAACAAGACGTTATATGCTCACACATTCATTAATGAGACAATTATGAGTAAAAATTTGGGATGTTTCATATTATTTTAGTCTAAAACATAAAAGTATGATATATGCCACGTAGACAAGCGCATGACCCTTCCGTACTATATGTCACATATGATCCTTCCCACTCCTTAGCAAGTGCTTGTTTATACGTCCAGGCGCAATACAAACTACATACGTTAGTATGTGCGAAATACCAAATCAAGCCAAACTTGACCGGTATGACCGCCTATTGAATCGCTCTCATACTAAAGTAATTTATATCAACTATTTTTGGATCATAGTGCTCATAAGCATATTATTTTCCTAATGTTTTACCATTTAAGCCTTTTTTAGCCTCGATCAGCCCCAAAAAGTCCACTAGCCTAAAGTGACGTCTCCAGACGCATCAATGATATTTTGTACACTAAATTACATCTATTTGGGGATCAACTCGGATAACACGAGCAACGTCACCCGTTGGAACTTCCCTTGGGATCTCCTTTAAAATGTCATATAGGGACCCTTGTCATGCCAAACCCCCTCTTAAGCCGCAGCTACCCACAAATGGGTCTCATGCCCCTTATAAAATTATGGTCGCCTCATGGACTCTTTGAGACCCCTCCGATGCAACGTGAACACTCACGCCTATCAAAGAACATCCCTATGGACCTCCAACTCATCCACAATGTTACACGTTATTTGTCGCCTCATGGGCCAACTCGCTGATATGCGTAACCTTATACAAGCACTTCAAGGCCTTTAGGGTCGTACTCACTACAACTCGAGTCTATTTATTGAGATGTTGGGTCACCTAGGTCCCCGAGTCGTCGACCTGTTTTAACCTTCGAACCTTTTTGGGCAATGCACGCCTAATTGGTAATCTCCTAGACCCACGTACTATGCACGTGAGTAAGTACACGTGAAAGCTTTGGGCATGGTACACCTCAGAGAAACCTTTAAGACTTGGTTTTCTGATGACTCTAAAGGACCTAGCGTTTCAAGAGTCCTAAAAGAGTGACATCACCAATGCATTATCACATTGACATTAACGACACATCACCACGACATCATCACGTGGTATATAAAATCACCATTTAAGCTCATGATGTCATCATGACACACACGTGACATCGTAAATCTTCATTTGTCATTCTCTATAACAAATAATGCGACACATTGCCCTTATATTTTGACACAGTTATAAAAACCCCATCAAGCTATGATGTATGGATCAATTTTTATTTATTTACATTTTGAGATTCATTTGACTTCTCAAGTTTTCTCTCAATATCTTTATGATGGTATACTATATTTTGACATAGTGAGTATAGAAACCTCATCAAACACTCACATACATTGACTTCTCAAGTTTTATCTCACACACACACTCCTAACTTCCAAATGGCAGATATTATTATTCTCGCGCCCGATATTGAATTTATGGGCACCCCTGAATTGTTTTTAACGATGTGCTACCTTTATGGTGTGCGGGCCCATGTCAATCAAGGTTAGATGATCAAGTAAAAGTCTAATCCGAATATATTTCAAGTGTGAAAGCTTAAGTCCAAAATTTCTACAACAATAAGAGTTCTATAACAACGCGGACTCTGGCATTTTGTTGACCCAAATCAACATGACACATACAAAAACTATCAACAGTTATTTATTTATTTTTTTTTATATATTTTTTTATATAAATGCGGGTCAAATTTGCAAATTAAAAAATAAAAAGTGCATTTTTCCCATAAGCTTTGTGAACGTATGAATTTTGATACTTTTCTAACCCAAAACAAGTGTCAAATTTGAGTTTGATTTTTGTCATAAAATACGCGTGATGTTACATTGAATTTCTCTAACATGTGCACACATGTTAATAATTCTCGTGTCTAATAAAATAATAATATTTATTTATATTAAAAGTACCAAAAAATACATAAAAATAATTGAACAAATAAAAAATATACAAAATTCAAATTCCAAAGTCATTTTTATCACATGCAATAATCAACATTTATTTTATTTAAATTTTTCAACCAATGTGGGGGTAAATTCACAAATTTACAAATGTATATTTTTATGGCAACGGTATACAAATGTACTATTTATATTAGCTTCCTAAAAAGTTGTCATTCTTCTAGAAAACGATCAATTTTGAATTTATTTTATAAAGTGAAATGATGTTATCATTTTTTGAAATTGGACGTAGGCAATAATCATCGATTTTGAGATATTAAATACTGTTCTTTTGCGTATAACATCTGATCATATCTCACTGAACTAACGTCGAATCATTCAACATCCGTTGCAAAAAAATGTTCAACAACTACCGATATAAAATAAAAATATAAAATATTTTCAATTATCTCTATTTTAGAAGAAAAAAAAAGAAATTTTTTATCTCATAGACCAAAATTATAAATACAGCAATTTCATATGCAAGTAATCAAATATGGTAATCTTCAGGACCTTAGATGTACGATTTGGCGGGACTTTCTAGAAGTTCCGGAGTTAGTTGCTTACACAAACAGACTTGGGCTGATATGAAATGGGCCTCACTCACATTTTCATTTGAAGCCAGGCCCATATATAAATGGGCTCGGCCCATCTAATTTAAACAATAACACTCAAAGCCCAAATCTGAGCCCAATACTCGTCCTCTTCGTCGTGACATTACATTACAGTCATGTCAAGCTCGCAGCCATGGAAGATTGTTGGTGCGGCCTGAGCCACGACGGTCAATCGGATCACCAGGTTTCGTTCTTATACATTTTCGTTAAATTTTTAGTCTCGCATTGATTTTTCTCATATATATGTTTTTTTGTTCAATTTTATTTTCTCCTAATTTTGATTTAATAGCTGAGATTATCTTGATTATGATCATAATTTAGTAGCGATAACGAGATTAACAGATTTTCATATCAGTAAAGTTATGTGCAAATCAATTTTTTAGTTCGATTTGCTTAAAATTTTGAGTTACGTGTGTTAATTTAGTTTCTTCTGGAGGGTTGTACTTTTATAGGGTTTTCAAAATGTTCATGATTTAGGAAATTGAATGTTGAAGGTTATGATCATAGATTCATAGTGTTTTGTTTGTTTGTATGTGTGTGGAGTTGTATGTATTGTTGTAGTCTTGTAGAGTGGGATTTTGATTTGAGAAGCATGGTGGTTTGTGAATGGAGGTGTTTGATTAAACAATCCACTAGTTATTATTTTTCCTTTTGATTTAGACAGCGAAAACGATAGATAGTTGCAAAAATGGCATTGCCAATGGGACCCTTCTCTATTCCTTTTGTTTTGTTTTTTGCCCCCTTTAGCATCAAGTATTGTCGTGTCCTTTTCCACTTGGCATATTTTCATGACATGATCTTGATTGATGAAGCCTTTGGCGAGAGTTGAGTCAATTCAGAGGCTTAGTTTTCATTCATGAGTATGTTTTTGATATAGAGGTCAACCCGGTCTGCCTCATACTCATGTTGCTTTGATTGAGAATTGGTTCCTGACAGCTGTTGGCTTTTTCGAGTGTTCTTAGGTTTTCATTTGGTGATATTGCGTTGGCTTCCAAATCTGACCCTAGAGAAGGTGAATAAGCCTTTGGCTTTTTGTGAAAATAGTGTTATAGTTCTAAAATGAAGAGCAACTTTTATCAGATATTTTGGACAAAATAGGACATGTGTGTCAAGATATACCAAAGACCTATGGCCAAAACAGATGCCATTACTTTCTTGTGCTCAAATTTGTACTCATGTTGTCACGTGAATTCATAGCCCTTGGGAGAGTCTAAAGAGTATTCCTATACGATATTGCTATGTGCGTCTCTCTCACGGCTCTGGTTTTTTAGGTCTCTTACAATAACCATAGTGTATTTAGTGCTCGTCACAAAGAACGGCTCACATTCAAGGTTTATGGAAGTGTGTGCGGAAGTCCAAATAGAAATTGTGTCTTATACGTATTGTCTTGCCTAATGGTTCTTAGAGCCGATAAAGTTAATTTTAACCACGAATTGCTATGAGGGGACTGGACTATTCACTTTATGATATGACACCAGTAGCTACAGAGAACTCCTTAGATAATATTTGTCATATTTCTTTTCTTGTTTTCTTTTGTTGCCTTTTTGGTAGCACACAGTTGTGTAAGCAAAATATGCTTTATATAATTACATGTATATATGGCTCGGAGAATTGACTTTGTCATGAAGCTTCTTTTTTTTTTGTCTTCATGTTTGTGAGTTAATTATGTTATCTAGGATCTTGTATTGTATGTTCTTTATTACTAGATTTATTTAGCGCTTCTGTTTGATTTAGTAATCAAAATTAACCCTTTAGATCCGCCGGTTGACAACATTTCAGGAAGAAAATCAGTAGTTGAATCATTTAGACCCCACAAAAGTTAGTAAATAACGGTTGAAGAACAATACAAAAAAAAAAATAGTTTTTTTTTTTTATGTAACTTCTGAAAATATAAAACATAAGCTAAAAAACAAAAGAAGTTGCGCAACAACTTTTTATAACTCGTACTCTAAACCATAACTCGAAAGAAACCCGAAATAAAATATTTGAAAACTCCCCCAAAAAATAGAATAATTACCAAAATGCCCCTCAAACGACCTCACAATGTGAAAATGCGGCCTAGGCACATATCAAAGCTGTGTGATCTTGTTCGTTTGCTCATTTTGCTTAGCTAGTGTGAATTTCTTCCTAATCCACGGACATCGCTGTCTAGACCCAGTGGTGTTCCATCTCCTGCATCGGCCATATACATAACGAACGTGTTTAACTAACATGTTAGCCGCTTTTAGCTACAGTTACATGTATCAATATCTATGGCTGCTAACTGGGTTCTCACCAAAAGTTATTTCAGGTATCAACTATTTTAGGCAGTCGCCTAAAGTAATGTTTGTTGCAGTGAA
Organism: Pelargonium nanum; assembly: GCA_036897485.1. NCBI lineage: Eukaryota > Viridiplantae > Streptophyta > Magnoliopsida > Geraniales > Geraniaceae > Pelargonium > Pelargonium nanum. Next base: position 4,138 of record JAYMTF010001426.1, on the reverse strand, counting down.
TCTATCATCTCATGTTGGTTAAATTCTCTTCAATACCATTTAATACTTTTTCCATTGGTTAGGTATAGGAGATAGAGTATCATTTGTGAAAGTTATTATAATGAGGGACCGAGGAAATGCTTGAGGTTTGGGTTCTGTACTGCACTAGCTAAAAGAAGGCTGTGGAGACTTAAATTCAGGTGAGCTTAGCTTTACTGATTGATTAGTCATTAAGATGGTCAGTGCATTGAGCTGCTGTGTATATTGTTCATGGTGGGCCTTAACTTTAATGCAACCTTCTTTTTCTCTCAAACCTACACCGTCATTTGTGGAAACTTTTCAACATAATGTTACTTATAAAACAACAATCAACTCGTTTCCTTAACGACATTTCGGATTAGTTACATGATTCGTTTAGCAAAATTCATTGGGTCGTACTCCTCCATAGAGCTGGCAATTTGGACCCAAACCCGCTGGCATTTGAAACTCGATATGTATCTTCGCAGTTTCGGGGTGCATAAGAATATAAGATAGACCAATCAATCTTCATCCCGGATCGGGAAAACCCACGCATAGCTGTACATTTTACATGTAAAATCTAAAACTTGACCCAAAATCGAATTGTCAGCTCTACTCCATTTCATCATGTTAAATGCTATCTGCCTATCTCCTTTGTACTCATTCTCGTGTCTTTTCTTATTACTCTCTCCGTACTAAAATTACTGTCCACTATTTCATTTTTGTTAACTTTCGAGGGGTAAATTAGCTAGAGTTGGACTTTCCCACTTATACCCCCATGTACTTTTGATGTAACAAACTCAAGTGATTCTAATTAACTTATTTAGGGATATTGTTGATAATTTACGCATAACTAACTAGCTAAAAAGCAAAGTTGCTCTCATTTTGGAAGAAAGTGGACACTTATTTTGGGGGAGATGGGGTACTTTCTTTCTCCGTTAACTAAGACCTATGCTTCCCTTTTTAGTTTCTCGTTACCGAATCATCTCACGTTTCCTCATCGGGTGACTAACCTCTCTATGTTGCACATGTCCAAACCATCCTAGGCAGTTTTCTTTATCTTATCTTCAATAGATGCTAATTCTGACCGAATAGTTCCATTCCTAATTATCTTTTGTAGTGTCGTCACAAGTCCACATGAAACATTCTCACCTTTGCCACCTCATTCTATGCTTTTGGAGGCTTTTTGGAGTCCAACATTGAGTTCCATTATAAGTTTATACCTTGAAATTTAGAACAAGCATCAAGAGGTTAAGATACTTTTACATGGTTTGAGTTGTTTTGCCAAATCTGTTGCTCAAAACCTTCAGTAAAGTAAAAAGTCGAAAGAAAAGTTCCTCGTCCTGTAGTTTTTATTATCTTTTCTACCTGGATATTCAATATTTATGTGAATAGGTGCAATGATATATTTACTACAACCAAGCTGGCACTTTTGGTTGGTAAGAGTTTTTACTGGAGAAGAAAAAAAAAACTGGTATTGTCAATTATGAGACTCTTTTCACTTTCAGGTGATACAGATGTGAAGTTGCTCTTATTTTGCAGATACATGGAGATTAGGACCCATCAGGTTGGCACATTTCCACTTTTTATCATGCACAACCAAGAACTTGACCACTTGGTAAATTCTCTTCCACTGGTTTTTGACTTTTCTCCTTGGTTTTGTTGGCTCTATGTGCATGTTTGCATCTTATGATTATGATATGCAAATGGATATATTTTCTCTCTATTGGTTACATTTCAAATGTGTCAATAGCTCGTGTCGGTGGTCACTCGTTCTCGTAGAGATCTTGGTTTTGAATCTAATTAGACAGAATGGAGAAGGGTTGTAGATAAAAGAGTGAGCTACCTTCTATTGTGGAACTTTACTCGGCTTATGTTGTCAAAATTTATAGGGTAATGACACCTGAAGGTCCGTCTTGTCAAAAAAGTGAGGAATGGAAAGACGAACAACAAAGTTCTTTGAGATTTAAGTTAAGTTGTTTTGGTTAAAAGATGAAAAATGATCGAAGTTGAAACAAAGGGTAACCCGGTCATTTTCATAGATAGTTAACATTGTTAGCCGTTTATAAACGGAACTAAAACTTAAGTACATCGTCAAAACATTATGTAATAATGTGTTTTATGTTGTTCGGAGTGAAAAAAGGGATCCAAATATATATCATTCCTCCGAATTTACATATATAATGTTATTGGGTGACGGCTAAATTATGCATTTTGTTTGTTGATCTTATAAGCGTCACGTTATTTTTTGAATAATTAATCAATTAAAATTGAGTGATTAAGTCATACAAGAATGGGTCAAAAAAGTATTAATTTAATTTAATTTAAATCAACATGTGTTGTTACTTATTGGATTATCCAAACAATTCTTGTTAACCAAGATCAGCTAGCGTGTATAATTGGTGTGATTAATGCGTGGTGATTCAGCTAATAATATTTTAAAAAAGTTAATTAACAACTAATCACTTTGTGATTAACGAGTTTGTCGCTCTTTGACAAGACACATGTTCAATGACTTTTATGTTTATGCTTATTTTTTTACTTTTAATTATATTTAACCCTTGATTTTTATATTATAATTTAATTGACTTTAACCTTTTTCACAGTTTCCACATTGTCAAGCTGGTGGCTTTAGAAGAAAAAAATATAAAAAAAATATTAGGCAAATTTCCACCATTTTTTCATGTGTAGGCTTTTTCTTGGTCCACAAAGAAATGTTCCTTGAACAAAACATGAATCTTATTTAATGATTTAACCTAGCCGATTAAACTAATCAATTTGTTTAGGAGAATAAAGAACATGAACCGAGCTTGTTTTGATTTAAACTAAGTCAAATAATGAGAAGATGACATCTTGTTAAATTTTACTCATACCCAGTTCGGTGAATTTGTGAGAACAGCACAACCCATTAAATTTAGAATTTTTAATAAAGTGTTATAACCTTCTTGACAATCTAGCTTAATCCAAACACTTTTTGGTTTATACTTATTGTTATCTTTGTTTAATATTAGTACCTTAAGTCGTCTATTTTCACCATGTCTTTCCACACTGACTACATGTGTGATGTGTCACGCACCGAACTGGACATGCACACGCGCAAAATGACAAATTCGGCCACTGGACGTATCGCCTCCTCCCTCATTCGCTCGTTTTTAACCATGTTGACAAATGTATAAAATCTATTGTATACTGCCACGTCAGATCGGTCCATCGGATGACTCAACGAGTCACCAAGTGGACTCAACGAGTCAACTGAGCGAACTCTCCCATCCCTATGGCGCACCGCAGCTATTGTACTCCTCACCGCACGGAAATCATTCCCTTCTTCTCGTCCTATTAACGTTTGCCCCGTCATCAAGTGCACCTTAACTACCCATACACTGCGTTACACATGATGATCCAAATCTGTGACCCAACCTTCACTCAATTGAGCCAACGGGTTCACTCAGTGAGTCTACTTGCTGAATCGACCCAACTCACCCCAACTCGTCGTTAATATCTCAATCGGACAACGTTGAGGGAAGAGACACCTGACGTAACAAACGTCCAACATGAAACTGTGGACCCACCTGCTGTGCACACGTGAGACAGATGATTTATTTTTTTCTCCTAATGTTACCAACCCCACAGGTCACAGGCGAGTTCAAGCCATTATGGTACTACACGTTGCGCAATCTCATTGGCCCGTCACGGAGAACCGGTGCGCTGACGTGGGACGTCGCTGTCAAAAGGCAGCGTTTACTTTTCCACTTCCCTTTTGGTCCCCGGTTTGTCCCTCTATTCACCATGTTGCCACTGTTGTCATTTACGATACTGCCATCCAATTGTATTTCAATTTGTACAAAGTTCTTTGTCACAATATTTTTCATTGTTATTTTTTCATATGTGTAATGTTATTTTTTAATGCTCATGTATATAATGTTATTTGTCTCAAATATGATATAAAAAATATTAGTATATGATATAACATGTCCTTGAAAATTTATGAGAAAGGTGTACTATCTTATATGTCATATTATACATTCAAAATTACTCCTTCCGTCCCAAATTGAGTGTCATGTTTCCATTTTTTGCAAAAACTAAGGATTACCAGATAATTTAATGTGTTTCCAATATTACCCTCACTTTTCCACCTACACTC
>JAYMTF010001425.1:0-23483 GCA_036897485.1 Pelargonium nanum | reverse complement strand
TTTATCGCTCCCGAACCCTCAAGACGCTACCCCGCGTGGTAGAGGCTCCCAAGGGCTTCGGCGAGCTACCTTGGCACGTAATAGACGTACTATGCGACACTCCCAGCACGCATAAGCAACATGTCTGGGAAGCAGGAAGCCCAAGTCAACAAACAATGAGCTTAGATGGGCCTCACACTTTCCAACAACTAATCACACACTGACATGAGGCACTGGTTGGTAAGAGACTATAAATACTCCCCTCATGGTAAGAGATGAAGATCTTAACATATTCATTCTCTAAATAATTCACTTATCTCTCTAGCGTTCTCTCTCTAAAAAGCTCTTAAGAGCATTCGTGTTATCCGGCAGAAGCTTACTCTCACGCCAGAGACGGCGTCCTGAAAACACCACCCTGGGTACTCCGTTCTTTTATGTGTTGTCTTCCCGCAAATCACAGGTTCGCGACAACCAAATTACCTTGACTTGGAGCAAGGACACTAAACATTGGACAATTGGACATTGAACTTGAACACTATACTAGATACATTTGCTTACGTGGATAAGAAGACAAGCAACTCAAGTGCGTTTGCGTGGACCCATGTCAAACATGCGCATCACTTACTTTTGTAAATCTACAGTAGGTTAACCCATAGATCACAGATACAAGATACATATAGACTAGCCACTTTTGGTAGGACGGGTGTATAAAAAATGTGGATTCATCCAATGTTATGTAATGGTCTTTATTTATATCAATGATGTTTTCGTTTGACTCAAAAAAATAAATAATAATAATAATAATAAGCTGATCAATACATGAGAGTGCTCAAATAATAAAATTATAATACTCTCCATTCCAAATGTGTATTTTTATTTTGAAAAATATTAAAAGAATTAATATGGTATATCTACAATATAACAAGTTAAAAAATACTGACGAGCTATTACAAGAACATTGTTGTCAATTCAAAATTCAGGAAAAACATAACACTCTTTGATACGGAGGGAGTATAGGTTAGCATCATCTCACAACTCAAATGGGCTTTCAAGGTTTAAAACTTAAAGTCCCATAAAAATGATCAGATGAAATCAAACAGGCCACCAATAATGTACAAAGACATTTCTACAACTGAATATTCTCAAATAATAATACCTCCTATTCACACAAACATAATACATTCTCCTCAGACAGTCCCTCACAAAAATCATCAAAAAAAAAAAGCTTGGACACCATCACATCAGAAATCCAATCACATTCTTCACTACAAATAAGAGGGAAAAAACAAGAGAAATATTAAATATTCAACAAGAACTATAAGATTTTGTGCACACGACTACAAGAAATACAACTATATGCAATGATATCGAAGGATGGATACAACATCAATTTGTCGAGTCCACATCTGTTTGCTCGACTCTGGTGAACCATCAATCGTATTCCAGTTTAGTTCCATGGTGGGGATGATGGTGGTCTATTGTAGACAAAATCTTGTGAAGATGCTGTGCCATAGTTCAAATCAAGGTTGTGAAGCTGTTCCATGAGCTGAGACCGCCTTTCCTTGAAGAAGTCGAGACGTGTTGTAAGTTCCACCAAAGCAGAAGTTGCAACTGATGGATGCCTAGGGTAATCTGTTCCCTGCAAAACCATGACACAAGAGTCAACAATATCACAAGGAAATTCCATATATCATTAGCAAGAAGAATAAAGGCATACATCTGCAACTCTTGATGTGGAGGGTACTGAGGCCGAATCAACAGCACAAAGATCATCCATTGAGAGACTTGTGGTTGCCTCCGTGCTTTTAGACTCACTCATGCTTATTGAGTCAATAAATTGCTTTCGTGATGGCTGCCTGTTACTGCTACCAGATGCTAATACTTGTCCTTTTATATTCCTCCAGTCAGCCCCTAACACGCTCTCCTGCAGAAAAGTAGTTAAAGATTGAGATAGAACTTTGTATTCGAGAAGAGAAAAGGGTCGAGTTCTGGAGAAATTTAATGAAATCGATTTCCTTAAAGGCAAGCATCAAAGTAGAAAAAGGAGTAATTCGTATAGAAGACTGGATTGGAGTCAGCCATGGCCTGGGAAGCTTTTTTATAGTCCTCCGCCGAATGCATTAGCCAAATACTCTTAAAGGATCATTTGCGGAGCATCAAAATATTAGACAAGCATCTTATAATTCCAGCTTATATTGAAAGAGAAAAGTATCTCCAGTTTGTGTCTTTTGGGGGCATCTTTGAGTTCTTGATACAAATTGCAAGCAAGAAATGCTCCCGTGAAAGACAATCAATAGGCAGAGTACCTAGTTTACATGCTAGTTCCTCTACGATGAAATAGGTTAAGCAGGGGTCAGAAAACAATGGTCAACATCTTATTCAAGATATTGCATTCCAAGTTAATCATTGGGTAACAGTGGTTACCAATGAAAGAATTTTTACTGATGTTAAACTTGACTCTAATCCAAAAGTTTTTAGTTGTTAGGTGGAGAACCCAACTAGTATATTAAGTGGCGACAAACTTCACATTCTTTCATTTTGGGATTCCTTAACACTCCCTCTCACGTGCAGGCTGAATAAGAGAACGATCCTTGCACGTGCACCAAGAAGGGAGGCAAGACTGACATTTCACTAAACCCAAAAAGAATCAACTCTGATATCATGAGAATAAACATCAATTTCTCTCAATCTTCACAATTGACAACTAGATTATCCAAATTAATCTAACAAATAAACTACTAATCATGTGCAAGCCTCCCAACAAGTCACCAGAAAAGCGTAATAATTGTGAGATTTTATTACTGATGTAAATGAATTGTGTTAATAAGTACAAGAGATACCATTTTATACGATTTAGACTAGAAATAGAAAATAAATTAGAATAGGGAACTAAACTAAACTTTGCTAAATAACACTTTTTCTAATTCTACTAAACTTATAGTTGAATCTTCACACTTCCCCCTCAAGTTGAAGAATGTAAATCAAATCAATGTGAGAGCTTGAATTTTCTCTTCTTCTTCTTATTTTTTTAAGGACTTCCAGTACCATTAAGCACTTGTAAAGTTGGTTTTAGTCATAGATGGTTGCAAGGCACACTTGGTTAGGGCCGACGAGAAGAAGATGGCAATATTTGAAGTCACTAGAATGTCAATTAACATCAAGATACTGTCATTTGAGAAGATCATGTTGATGTCGCTAGAGTGACCATTAACACCAAGAAAAATCATTGAAGGTTTGCCAGAAAGGTACTGAGGTGTTTCCAAAATAAAAAATAAAAAATCAACCCATCGCTACCAATTCTTAATTCTTCTCCACCAAAATTTATACTTGAAAGATTAGATAAGTTCCTATCATGAAAGCAGCTCATGAAAAGAGAAGAAAAAAAGAATGTCATGCTAACATGAAAGTTACTAAAAAAAAGGGAAAGAGAAAGTACTAGAAATTATTTATGAGATGCTCCCCACACTATCAAGCATGATTTATTTGTAAAAGTAAGGATCAATGTTTTAAAAAGCGCAAAGCGCACTTGAGGCGCAAAGGTCCTCTGGGGCTTAAGCGCGAAGCGCACCGTGAAGCGCGGGCTTCATCGAAGTGAAGCGCACCGTGAAGCGCGGGCTTTATCGAAGTGAAGCGCACGTAAAAAAAATTATACAAAAAATTAATTTGACATATATATTTAAATACTTATGTTAGGATGATAAAAGTATTCTAAAATAACACCATAAATCATAATCTATAAACGTTTCAACACTATTGACCAAAAAACAAAACAAGTTCAAGTTAAAAACATAAATCATAAATAGTTCCACTTAGAGTTAGACAACTTTATTTTATAGAAAGAAGAAAAACATATAAATTCTAGTCGTATAAATATGAACTGTAAGTGTTATCTTCCTCATATGATGAACACTCTTTATTCAATTCCTCCTCATCCTACTCTGTAGTTGTTGTCGATATTTTGATATATTTTCCGCCTAGAGGTGATTCTTTTGTGTTTTTCGAACGTTAAAACCCTATAGCAGCCATAAAGGTTGGAAGTTGAAAGGTTCTTAAATAGGTTTTTAGAGTTTTTATGTACTAAAATAAGGTTCATAACAAGTAATATGAGTGTTAAATAAAAAGCCCTAAAAGCGCGGGCTTCGGTCTTCTTAAAAAAGCCCCGAAAGCGCGGGCTTCAGGGGGCTTCATTGAAGGGGCTGGGTTTTTCACGAAGCGAAGCCCAAAAGTGGGGCTTCGGGCTTAAGCGCGAAGCGCGCACTTTTCAAAACACTGGTAAGGATGTTATAAAACAAAAAATTAGGAAAAGAAATAAATTCAAAATTTTCATGAAATCTTGAAGAAAGAAAATATTATTGAAAATCTTAAAAGGAGAAAATTATCGGCCGAGCAAGCAACCTACTTTATATGGGAGATTTAGACTAGAAATAGAAAACAAATTAGAATAAGAAATTAAACTAAACAATTCTAAATACAATATTTTTCCTGATTTTACTAAACTTAGAATTGAATCTTTACAATAACGTTAGTTACAAAAGAAAACTACCAATACCATGGGCCACTTGAGAGAAGATAGAGAACAAACAGCATGCTCAGAAACAATTGTAGTGTTCTTAGTGCCTAGTGGCTACAACTGCACAGACCTCCACAGAGTACAGCTGTAAATTCTAATCTGTTTCTCTTTGCAAAACTGGGGACTAAACTTGACATCATCGTAATGGGAGTGATTCTCTAGTTGCTGTGTTATGATTAGTACTGAGGTTCCCCGGTTAATAAAGTCAATTCTTAATGATTTGAGATGAGTGGTATCATAAAATTTGGAACAAGGATCCTTAAGGAGTTCATTTTCATATACTAAAGGAGATGTCAGGGGAAGGATTATATATCCAAATTATGTTGAGAGAAGAAACAATTACTGCCTATTTAAAATGTGTTTCATAGAACCTAATACTTTTTCTTCTTCTTCTTCTTCTTCTTCTTCTTGTGCACTTATGTGTGTGCGGTTAGTACTTCATATTATGTGCCTAATCTTTCTCATGTTCATTGCCACACTGTAACTCAAACGGTTAAACACCCTCACTTCAATTCATGCAACAAATAAATTTAGTAAACTGAAACAAAACGATAGTCAAAATTAAAGTCAGTACCTCATTTCGTTGCTTCCTTTCATGGTTAACAAAAGCAAGGGTTGAATCAAAATCGTGCTGAAGAAGTCTCCTGTAGACATCATATATGAATAAGGATCAAACTAATCATATATTAACTAAACCATTGAAGATCCATCTTCTACTATGTACGAGACATCCCTAATCTTTTGCAGACCTGTCTGATTAAAATCAAACACACATGCTCTCTCTTCGTTGAGAGGAAACATGCTCTCATGGTGGTTTTAAAGGACATAAGCCTATATAGATATAGCTAAATAGTTATTTATGCCAGTTGTCATACACAGATGGCCACTAGGAGAGAAGTTGGATAGTCAATGGTTCCATGAACTTATGATTCAAAATTTTAACACCTAAGAATATAAGAGGTGGTTGGAAAAGAATGAATGCCATAATGCAAACAGTTCTAAATGCACCAACTGGAAGTAAATTGGCACAGTGCTATTAAAAAAAAAAAAACTATAAAATAAAAATGTTCGGTGAACTGAGAACTCAACCCACGTCTGAACTGAACTATCTTAATTAATCTGTTTAAAATAATCCCTGTGGTTTAAAAAATATGCTCCATGAGACTATAATCTAATCCTCAACACTGAAAGAAGAGTAAAAACAAGATCTTTCAGACTCACTGTTGAGAACTATGATTCTGGACATGCTGATAACGATCACATGCATCAGAGAGAGAACTATAATGATGCTGTCGTTGCTGATTAAGTTGGTGGTGGAGTTCTGCAACTTTCTGCTTCAACCTGGCCACATCTGCTTCGGCAAGAGCAATCTCCTCAAGTTCAGCCCTTGTCTTCAAAGTCATAAAGCCAGCTGCATAAGCAATTAATAGAGAGAGGAAATGCAAATTCAATAAGATCTACACAAACCTTAGAATCCATGCCGCGTGAGCTAGAAAACTGCCCAGAAGACATACTCAAACCAACTTCCAGTGCAGCTCTGAGATCTCTTTCAGCTTGCAGCTGTTCTTGCAATCTTGAAACCTGTACAGTCATTACAAGTCAGTATACAGCAATAAATATATAATAATAAAAATACAAAAATGAAGTTATCACAATTTGGATACCAGAATACATTCAGAAAAAGATATAGACTTACTGACAAGAACATAGCAATCAAATAATGACAAGAAATGAGAAATAGAAGGCTATAACAAATAGTAAAGAAGAGACTACATCTTGTTCAAGTGCCAAACGCCTTTCATGCAAAGCTTGCTTCCTTCTCTCCAAGCTAGCTTGCAAAATTGCATTACCTCTAGCCTGTAAGGGATGATGACAAACCCAAATTAATAAACACATAATTTTATGATAGAGCATAGAGTCCAGAGAAATAAAGCTACCTCCTTTGCAATCCTGTGTCGCAAGTCATTCTTTGTAATCTCAAGCCTTTGAATAGCAAGCCTATAAACACATGACCTTCATTTTGTTAACATGTCGTCATACCCACAAAAAGTTCAAATAAGCCAAGGTTTAGACATTTTCAAATTTTGATGGAAAAAAATATAACAGCTGATTCAACATTTTGCTGCAGAATAACTATTAATATCATTATTACTTTACCAACCGAAATAAGAAAAAATAGTGTTTTATACAATAATCTAAGCATGCAATAAGGACCAACGAAAACAATTAAAAGAGTATGTCTTCTTTACACTGCTTATTTAAAAAAGTCAGAAATTGAAGTTGAATAGTTCCAACAACCATATCATTACTGAAATTAACAAAGAACTGATTCAAGACAACTTTTCCATGTAACAGATGAACAATGGAAACACGACCCAAATATAGATTTTGAAATATACTAAACAAGAAGGGAAATTTAAGGACCACACGGCCCATTATGTATAAAAATGATAAAGATTATCTTACTCTTCTTCACCAGAAGAATCTACTGATTCCATTGAGGGTGTCTTTCTCCCCTGTGAAACATGTCAGAAAAATAATATCAGATGCCTATATGATACAACGTACACTTTCTGGTCTACCAAATCTAGTCTAGACTTCTGTACAATTTTTTTGTTGTTGTTGAAAATTAGAAAGAACTTATTGTACAAATATAAATTACTATTGAGGTGTAGGTCTGACAAGAATATGAAAATTGTAACCCAATAACCAATTACATCTTTTGAAGGTGGGTTTTTCAACTCAACTTACAATCACCAAAACTGACAGAAGAACCATAAATTGCAATAGATGCAACATGCAGAACAATCAGAAAAGTCAAGTCAACCTAACAGGCTTACTAGTGATACACACAATTCTCCACAACAGGAACACCAGATCTTTAAGTTGTGAGGAAATTTATTTATTTATTTTATAAGCAATACCACTCCCTCCAAGACTCAAAATTGAGACCTCACTTAACCACTTGGCATTAGGCATTGATAAGTTGTAAGGAAACAATAACAACAAAAATCCATGTAATACTAATTTACAGTAACAAGAACAAAAATAAAAGTTTCATAAAACAACCATTAGATTAGTTTACTAATCCATGATAGAAAGAAAAGACAGTCCATTATCATGAAGGGTCAGATCATTAGCATAAGCGTCCCAGTAGAATGGGGAAAAGGGGGGATACTCATGAACAATACCTAAGAACAAAAATTTGATCAAATAAATGTCTAACAAATTGAAAGTAAGAGGTGAATTAACTGGAATAAAGTGGGATAAAACTCCAATACAATCGGAGTTGAATGAAAAAGAGAAGATATCTCATTAAAATATAAGCAACTTGTAGAAAATCAAATATAAATGATAAAATCATTTTAGTAATTTTTCACGCACCTGCCTTACTTGAATTTATTTATTGTTATATTATCCACTACTTTTATTTCGAATCCCTAGAAATTTAAGTGACAGAGAATATGCATTGAAAAAAGACAACTCACAGTGCTTCTTCCCCAAAATGTTTGTCGCTTTGTGCTGTGATTGGAGCCAGTAACTTTACCAACTGTCTTGTCAGCACCTGATTCAGGCGCAGGGGCAGGTTGAGCATGCTCAGACACCATTGAAGACAGAATCTCACCCATTGATTGATAGGAATCACCGGTGGGTAACACCACTGGAGAGCCCATTCCATTAACAGGGTTGTCATTTCCATTTTGTTGTGTACCTTGCTGCTCAATCAGCTGAACATTTGGGTCTTTCACTGGTTGCGAATCGGAACGCATATTTGAACTCGCGGCTGAAGCTTGATTCCCTCTTGAAGATGCACCATCTGAATCATCACCACCAAATGCCTATACGCAAAAGGAAAAAAAAAAGAAATATAAAACATTTTAGATGGAAATCCCTTTTTGGCCTATTAGAGGGAAATTCATATTAGATGCGCTACTTTTGAAAAGCAATAAACTTTTTAAGCTTTAATTGCTTCTGATGGAAGCTTATTCACTTGTAAAAAAAACTACCGGACTAAGGACTGCAATTATCAAGATAAACAGCATAACAAATAAAGAAAAATGTACTAAATAATATTGGCACCTTGTGTTAAAAGTTCAACATATTATGACAAGTGCATGTCTGAAATCACCACCAATAATTGAGCCATTTCCAAAACAATGTTCAGGTTGGATTAATTCGTAATTGATCCTATATTAAAAAAATATATAAATAAAAACTTTTATAACTTCTAGTCGCATTCTCTTCCTTCACTCCATCTTATCTAATGTTATCTCACCCATTAAGGCATGTGTTACTGCATCTTTTCTTACAGCTAATTTTCAAGTTAAATCCCTTACCCTTTTTGTCTCTCCTAGCTACAATCTCACATTTCTTTATAGGGTCACCAGCATTCTTCATGTTACAATATATCCATCTAAGCATTCACAACTCTGCTACTACCATCTTATGGCTTTGCAGCCTGCCTACTCGGAATCCAACATTCAGTGTCATTCATCACAATTGAATGTATGGCTAACCTATTAAATGTTCCTCATGAAGAAGAAAAATTCCTTGTATATGTATTAAACAATGAAAGCAAATGTTATGAATCATGTGTGTCTAGAGAGAGAGAGAGAGAGAGGCGAGTCGAACCTTATAGTCATAAAGATCACTACCGGCAGAACCACTACTTTCACTCAGTTTCCCACTGAGTACACGTTCATCATTCTCGTCTTCTGTTTCTTGATCAACTTCATTTTCCGCATCATGGTAACCATTATCCTTGCTATCTGGATTTTCATCATCAGTTGAATCCTCACTACCACTGTTTCCAATCCGAGAGTCAGCTGAAATAGAGCATCTCTGTAGGTTCTCATCCTGAAAGAACAGATCATAATACTGAGTAACAACATGAAAATTGTGCAGAATGGAACACATGATTGAAGATCCCATAAGAAGAAACTCAATAAGATGCTTGGAGGCAGTATCGGAAAATAGAAAAAGGAATTGACCATTGTAACATAACTTCTAATGGTGTTACGATGTACCTTAGTCAATTAAAGTTCAGAAAAACTAAAGTCTAAAACTAATTAAAACTCAACTCTTGTACTTGTTCTCCAAATAGAGATTGAGTTTGAATTTCAATGTGGGAAACACAGTCAAGAATGGCTAAATCTCTTTCAAAGATTGGATACAAATGGAGGTGCCCTACCTAACCTGAAGGGTTAGGTGCATGTACATCCCCACTTGCACCTGACCAGCTCTATTACATTCAATCACCTAAATGCCTCGCATGATAACAAGCCCAAGCTGTTAGGCTCACTAATCTACGGTTCATTGTAAAACATGTCAAAGAAATTTAATAATCTAAAACATGGCAAGTATACAAGATATAAGATCTGTAAACAAGAGAGTATGAATTTAGAAACAATTACATCCAGAACTCTTTCAAATTCCGGGAGTCAAGCTAAGTAGAGATCACTAGCAAAGGTTTGAGTTTGAAATTAAAAGTAATAACCATTTCTTTCAACAATGATTCATATGCAAAAACAGTATCAAAATGCAGGGACTAATCTGATATTTTAGTCTGTCAGTGCAAAACCTTCCTCTATAGTTCTTCTGGGTTACATAAACTTAATTCACTGTTTTGGCTGATTCCAAGCTGCATCTTATACTTTCTTGATGTGCTAATCTATTATTCATTATAAAAATTCACATGCTAAAACTAATAAGAAGTGCTCAATTGCATTAAGATTATAAATTATAGGGTAAACACTCTAGTAAGGACATAAGTTTTGGGATTCATGGCAATAATATATATGTATAAGACATGAAATGAGCCCCTAAAATCATTAATCCATAGCAAACCTAAGGAAATATCAAGTGTGGAGATGGTATTTAAGAAGCAACAGGATCTAGTGTCTTACATCAAAGATATTATCATACTCTTCCAACAGAGTTGTAATGATAGCTTGAGCATTATTAGCGGCATTTGCAGCAGCAAGTAGCTGTGCAGAATTATCACCATTGACATCAAAGTCATCCTCCAACTCACATTCACCAGCAAGTAAAGGTCGTAAGAGCAAGGGTGCCATGCAAGCAGCAACAGCAGATGGAGTCATCCGATTCTCATGAGCATGAGACGAGATCATGTGCATCATCTTCAAAACTCTGCAAACGTGTATTTTATTAATAAACTTAAAATTCCCAAGTAGGCAATGATTAAGAAAAGAACAAACACCAAGATATAGCAACAACTTGAAGAAATGAAGCTGAGTAATAAAGATGCAATATTTGAGCAAAGCTACAGGGAAGAAGATGAAAGAGGAGCCATTTTTCTCAGATGCATAACAAGTAGTGATGAAATTTGGCTATTGTTTCTAATGGAGCATAAACGTTTACTAGCAAACTCTTGCAGTTTATAGAAGACCAGGAGCCAAGCAGAGCAACAAAATTCCTCTTTATGATGGTATCAGAGTGAATAAAGTTGTTGGAGCACCAAATTGTGATCAAAGCTAAAGATGATGTGAAGCAGGATTGAGTAAAAGGGGTATCCTCAAGTTTGCTCTCCTTGACAGAAAGATGAGGAATTAGTTAGAGGTGATTCTTGATTCCAACTCCATTTGCTGATTTTTTTCGATGACTACTTCCTCTGAGCATTGAGGGACAGCTCCTAATTCTTTACAGATGGCCCATGTGTTTTCAGCTTTAGTCCTTACTCCTTAGTAAACCTGAGCTGAGAGGATCTGATTTGTCAACTAACATAGCAGTTTCTGATTCTGAGAGGGTTGGAGGAACAGTGGTTGGAGAGGGTGGAATGATACACACAAAAAAAAACTTGCACAGGTTTTAGTTTTCTGTAGCCAAAGAACGGACAATTATGGATGCTCGTAATTGCCGATTTGCTTGTCAATCTAAAGCTCCCAAAGAATAATAGTGCATAGATCCTTAATTTTTTGAGAAAAAGCTTAAGCTATTACATGGAAATGCCCAACTTGAATATTGAGTGGCCTTAAACACCACAATCAATCCATGTAAGAAACTTTAATAACCCTGCCTTCAAGTGAACGTTGAACTACACAATGGGTTCTGCATGCAGACCAAGAATAGATGGTGAGGACTACACAAACAGGCAAGGGGCCAACAATAAATCAGCTTTACTTAGTATGTTAAAGTTTCCAACTCAAACGCTTAAAGCTATCATGACTAATGAGAAGGGAAGAGCTGGTAGATGAAGTGGTTTCAAATACCACAAGCAATTCATGTGGAGGACAATTTAACAAACCTGAACATTGGGTACATATTTTACAAGCTAAGGGTTTTTCTAGAGCTCATAACCCAACTTCAAAAATTTACCCCTTCACTTACAAATTAGGTGTAAATTTGTGTCATGCACTACTAAATAATGAACAACTTAACAAGAGGCCATTCTTATTCACTTCCGATGGACCTTGCTTTTAGAATGGCAAGTATACTACAAAAACTAGAGTGCAAAAAGAAAACATTCCAAACAAAATCTCAAAATGTGAAGGCGTGAACTTGAATACAAAACAAATAGCAATTGGAAAAGATGCAATGCGATTTGGAAATGGTATAATTTATGAGAGGATTTACCTCTGCAATAGACGTCGGTTTGGTTCAGGAAATGTCTCCAATATAGCAGAACGCATTGCATTAACCTTAGCTTCCTTTCGATCAATTTCTTTATTCAATTAAACAGCAATCGAATAATGAGTGCACTGAATTAGATAAAATGTTAAATCTATAAGAAAATGAATGCACATAATCAATAGGGACCAAAGGGATGCATAAAAGTTAAACCTCAACCTATAAAACTAAACAGCTAGACTAATCCTGAATCTCTACTTACATGTGATCGCCAGTCTGTTCCAACACCTTGTGTATGTCATTAGAACAGATATATTTATTTCAGCTTACAGCCAAATGAAAACAAATGGTAAATTCCAAACACAAAAGTTGAGCATAGATTGTTCACTGAACATATTAAATGGTTCTTGTGAAGTCTTTACAGATTGAGTACTCATCTTCCCTTCCACATTGATATACAGATTTAATCAAAATTTCAACTGCAGTTTTATGATTTTGATATGCAATAATGTAAAACCTATCTTAGATTAAATATAGTTTTGAGTGACAATTATTTATTCTTTCAACTTGTCCATGCATACCTTCATCTTCATGTATGTGTATGCTTTGTTGTATGTGTTGAAGCACTAATTAATCCGACAATAATCATCATATATGCAAATAACATTTCTTCAAGCATGACATCATAAAATCATTTAGATACTGTTTCCTAAAACAAGATGTTACAACTGTTCTCAGACAAAATAATGATAGCACTTACTATAAGCTTCCAGCAGCGCAGTGCAACAAGATGCTGGAACTGGAGAAGAGGGTAGCTCCCGAAGAACATGCTGCAGATCAAATAGCTAGGATGAATATTGGTTTACATGACACCAGAGAGAAGCAATTAAAATGATATGAAGTGGCAATAAACAATACCTTAACACAGTCACCAACAACGTGAGCATCTTCATCAGGACCAAATTCAGTCTTGCCTAAATCAATTACAATAAGAGTAATTAGGTGATAACCTTGGTATTGAGGGCTAGCCTGGAACAGGTTGCGCCATAGACACTGCTAAGGTGTAAAAATTCCACACCCCCCCCCCCCCCCCCCAAAAAAAAAAAAAAAAAAAAAATCAAATCAAATTGAAAAGAAAAGACACCTTGTTCATATTCTTGAACTCTGCGATCTACTTCCTCAACGTCAGCTGATTGTCGCAGAATTCCTTCTACTTTAGTTCCTGGTGGCAAGATATTTTTCAACAATTTATTAGAAGAGCTTCATCTTCAATGTGTATAAACACAAAAGAAAGGAAAGGCACACTATAGCTGGTAGAGAGACTACAACAAACCCAATGATAATGTGAAATCAAAACTTACCAAACTTCTCAAGAAACCGAAGGGCTTTCTCAAGAAAGGAAGGGCCTCCATCAATATCTTCTAGGGCAAGCAGAATTGGCCTTCCAACAACCAAAGATTTGACAGGGCGTTTATCCCTCCCTGCAGAAAATTGTAACTTAGCAAAAATAAGATGAAAGGAAGCCAAAATACAGACTCACACACAATCATAGCCTCACATACAGGCACACATAGTTAAAATGAAGACAATGTATGCATCAATATTACACCTTTTCACGGTTATTCCTGAAGTATCTACCGTCGATGCTCGAGATTGGATAGTGCGATAAAGGGTAATGTAAGTGGATAGATTTTTATTGTTTTAACAAAAAGCCAACGGGCATGCATTAGGGATGGACCAAAATGTAAGGACTCTCTGCAAATTATATTTCATAGCAGTCCCTTTTAACTTCTTGCATGTTGCGCTGCAAGTGTGTGATAGTGAGACAAGAAGTGGGCAAGAAGGGCTACTGCAGAGTGCGCAAACAGATATTTGTATGCAAGCGTGATAAGCAAACAATAGAATAGATGGATGAAAGTAACGATAGAGTACACACATTGATGGAAAGACCCATCTATGGTATCAGTTGGGTCATTTCGAAATATCCCATTGTGTCCCATAACAAGGGCAGCACTTGGTGCTTGTGCAAGGGCAAGTTCCAGGGCAGTTTTCCACTCATACAAATCCTCTGATGTCTCGGCCTATAACATTGAACAAAAATAAAATTAAACTTGAGACTGAATTGAGGGTAAAAAAGTAAATGCAAAACTTAAAGGTCCATGTAATAATCAAAACTACACAAAGAAGAAACAGCATATGAAGCACCTTAAGGGTAAATGCTCGGCCATCACGTCCATCAGGAAATAGTACAGTTAGAAGTTTTTTATCTTCTCTTACAACAACACTGCAAAACTTAAGGTCCAACCATCAGCCAGGTTACATGAAAACTACTCCAGACAACAAACAGCAACAACACATACCTCCCTGAATTGTTCAAGTCAATCCCTCCCAAAGTCAGATTTACTTCCCCACCTCTCTGCGGAAGTGCACTCTGCATACAACAAAGATTATGAGTGCTTCTCTCCTTGTTTCTAGAACTGAACAATAATTTCAATACTCACTATTATGGTATAAAATTCGTATAATTAAACTCTGTATTATGATGTAAAAACTTATTTAGACAAATTACTCAAGAGCTAAAAGGACCACTATTAAAGAAATCTACGTTTGGAGGAAAGGAACATAATAACATAGCCTATATTATGACTTCCCCAGAATAAAAGTAACAGTTATTAAGTACTTATAAATAGTTCAACATTTACATGGGTGATGCACCTGCAAGATAAAAAGAGAAACCCCTCTTCGATTGATTTTATACCACTTTCTTTATTAATTCCTTTAGTTAATCTGACAAGTCACAAGACAGTAAGATTAGAGAACATTCCTGACAGATTTTTCTTATTCTCAGACTGAACTTCCATTCAGCCAAACGAGACATATTCAACTGACAAGTTATACTCCAAAAATTTTGAAGGTAAGCAGCCCACCAGGGTTCTGCACTTCAAAAAACTGGATAGACACCAACGCACCACTACGTAGAGGATAATTTCAATATCACATAATTTAATCAAATCATCCAAGCGCTATTTTCAACTTGTTTGAGAATTGAGAAGTAGGGTAATTCAGAAATTCATTGCTACTCCCTCAACAGTCAACACCAAAGTGTCCTGGGTTTGTATTGGTGAAATCTTTAAGAAGGTCAACTAATGGATTGTCGTATCAAATTCCTAAGCTATATTTTCAAACCTGCAAGTAATAATAATCGCTTTAACTGAAACGAAGGGTAATGTGGGAAAACTATAGAGCTAGTTTTATTTTATTTTTCTTTTATGGTGGTTGACATATATTAAGCAATAAAAAATAGAAATTAGTACACTTAATATGAAACAGATGGGGTAAAAAAAGAGCAGCATCTCCTATCCTTACTACACATAGTGCTGTGTGACTGCAATCAATTATTTCCAAGGTCTACTGCAATGCTTTACTAATGATTTGACCCCAGTAGTCTTTTGTCACCATCATTAATTTGGTTCTCATCCACATCTCGTGAATACATATTAAGATGCTTCCTAGACTATTTGGTTGGGAAGGCCAAACTTCAATACAATCCAAATCCTTGAAGATATGGATAAACCATAATTCCCAATATAAAGCTGTGATAAATTAATTAAGCGGAACTTGGGGTTAGTGCACCTTAGTTGCTTAATGTCATAGGTAAGTAAAGAGCACTTCTATAGTTTCTTTAAAAGGTTTTTTCAGAGAAAAGGCATAGCGTGAGCTATAGATAACAAAAATGTAAAAATCAAAATAAAAAACAGGCGACCGAACCTATTATATCAATATAGCATTGATACTAATCATACTTTAGCTGGCATTATACCTTTGAAGACTTTTCGAGCATATTATTGGTAAATAACTATATATCCATAAACCCTAAAATACGGAATACATGTATTGAATTAAGCTAGTATTGTGATGACTTGAATGAACCCTATCTACAAAGTACCTTTTCGTTTACAAATTATATGCCCTAATAACTGCATTGTGCTGACACTACCACATGAACACTAATCACTGTTAATACTGCCAATACAACTAATCAAACCCACACAACAAACCAACACCACCACCACAAACAACAACATTCAATTAATGCATGAGTTCACCAATAAATTTCTCTACAACATGTGCAAAAAGTACAGTATACAAGTCATGAACCAAGACAAGACAACAATATGCACTATTCTCAAGGCCAACCAATACAATGCAGATTAAAAATGTGTATAAAGTGCTGCTGCTTTCTAGTAATGCAGATCAAATAACAGAAGTGAACTGTTTGATATGGAAAGAGATAGTTAATACTAACAGGATCATTTTTAAAGAAAACCAAAGAAGTGCGCGTGAGGATGAACCATCGTTTCTTCCAAGACTTCCAACCTATTCCTGCAGAAACCCATCATCAAAATCCAAGAGATTAGCCAATGCAAAAGTACTATTAGATAATACAATGTAACAAATAACAAAACATTCTTGATATGTTGGCAAAATTCTTTGTGCAAAACAAAAAAAAATTACCACAATTGAATTACTTTAGGGATATAATGGGTCAGACAATAATTATCATTCAGGCCATATTTAAAGCTCAAAGTCAAAAGCTTTTGAGTCACCACACTATCTCCTCTTCTGTCAAATCAGTATAATATAAAAACACTTTCTAGGGCTATGTTTTATCAGCAATTGGGTGGGCATAAGATAAGTCATCAGCAGAGAGAAGATGCAAATTTAAGAAGAAAAAAAATTCGTTTATATTTTTTTAACACGGAGTCAAGTTCCGAATTCACAGTTGTACATGCTTAAGTTATATGAGAGATAAAGAATATTGGGATGGTATTACTTAAAAGCCAGAGCCTGCTTGGTAGAACTTACCACTTAAATGTGTAAGTTCTTGCTATAGTGTTCGTAACTATTTGAATTATACCATTCATTTTAAGTGCCTTTTTTATTTAAATTATACAATCCTAAACAGATCCAACTTTCTAAAACTAATGAATTGGTAACCAATTAACCTTGCAAGTGCAACAACATATCATAACATCTCTCCTTAAGAATCTTATTCATTTACAATACAAATAAAAACTCAACAACTATAGTTTATTGACATCATTCAATGAAGATTTATTCTCAGAAGTTAAGACATATACAGGTATTGATCTGTAAATTAAGAAAATGTACATGGATTTGATTGAAAGTTTAATACAAGAATTCTACCGAGGGATGCAAAAGACTAAAAAAATGACAAGTAATTCAATGTGTATATTTACATAATAGTTGTTATAAACAGTGTATGGAAATAATCAAACATGAAGAGAAAATTGTTCACCAACCTTTTGAAGATATAAAAAGTGGGCCACTCTTGAAAACCTGCCAATTTATTTTGTGTTAGAGCATTTAGTGATCATTATCCATTAAATATGACAAGATATGCTAAGCATCAAGGAACACCAAGCAGACAATAGAGCTGATACTTGATTTACACAGGATAAAAGAGTTTGTCAGACAGTTTACAATGCACTTATCCTATGTGAATTATATAGTGCACAGATGTTACCTCAATTTTCTTTCCATAAGAAAAATATTAAAAATAAATAAGTAATGAACCTCTTCTATATCAAATTCTGAAATGAGAGAAATTTTAGAGAACATTGTGGATTACAGAAACGAAGACATTAAAAATAAACATAGAAGTATCTACTAACTGATTCTCCTAAAATGTTGAATTTCATTATATGCTTATTGAAATCAGAGTAAAGTACTCTGCTGTTTTACAAACTTTTTACCTAGTAAGTAGTAACTAACAAACCATTGAATCCTCATTTTTATCCACTTACAGCTTACCCCTAAATATTAAGCCTAATTTCAACAAATTAACCCCAAGGAATGATATAAAGGACAGGTCTTTGAAATGGTCATTATTGAAAATGAGCAGATAAGCTAAGCATTAAGGAACTTCAGGGAGACAACAGAGCTGATACATGAATTTAGGCAGAGTTTATGATGCATTTATTGTAAGTGAATTATAGTGCACAAATGCTACTGCAATTTCGTTTTGAAAAAGAAACTGAAAAAAAATAAACCTCTAATATATGAAATTCTAAAATGACAGAAATTAACATTGTGGATAAAAGAAGCAAAAGATATTTGAAAAAAAAAACAAATGTTCAACAGAGAAGTATCTAATAACTGATTTTCCTCGGACTTTAAACTTCATTTTATGCTTTTTGAAAATCACAGTAAAGTAATATGTTCTTCTACAATCTTTTACCTAGCAACAAACAAATCCTTGCATACTCATTTTCACCCACTCATAACACGTTCATCTAAAATTAAACAATTAGTCTTGACTGCAACCAATTAACCTGTAAACATATACCCTACGCCAACCCAAGCGACCATTCAACTATTTGCCCAACATTCATTCACTAAGGTACTCTGAGTGAGTTGAAGACCATATCAAAAGCTCTTCTATCTTGCAAGAAAGACACATCCTGTCTAGGCAAAGTTTTGAAAATGGTCCCAATTTTCCAGTATCAACAATCAGTACTGGAGAATAATCGTTCCATTTCATAGATAATGATGTATGTGGAGGTCAACCAGATTTGTCCCTTTATTGGACATAAAATCAGATGCAGCATTGAGCATTTCGCAGGTAATCCAAACATTTTATACACTCTACCCAGAAAATACAAGCCAAGATTTCTATTTTCATGAGATAATATCTTACTTTTCAATTCTTTCTACTAGCTCAGATATCCAAGATTCAGTAAGGAAAAGAGACTGACTACTTGTAATTATAACATAATTAGGGATACTATTCCTTGAGTCTAACTATTAAGGAATGACATAAAGGTTGCGACTTTGATATGATGAGCACGGAACATATAATAACAAGATTTTGAAAATTAACAGATTAAAATTGACACAGTAAACACTGAAAAAAACCAAGAAATTTAACAAAATATGCCCATGTCTTATTGATATTAAATTGTCGAGTGGGGATATCAGGGGCCTTTGGGGAGCTTATCAATTTCTTCTTCTATCTCAGCTTCTCGTTATCTAGAACATAGTCCTAACTGAACCTTAAAACAATTCTATTTCCATGCGATAATATAGCAGAAAACCAACCAAGAAAAAGAAGGAAAGAACCTCCATTTCTTACTCACTATTAGCTGATTCACCCTATGCGATTTAACCATTACTACTAAGGTAGCGTTTGGATTAGGATTTTTGGTTTGAAAATGAGAATGGGAATGAGATTCCAATTGATGGTGTTTGAATTAGGACTCCCTCATTTTCATTCCCATTTCCTTACTCATGAGCAAGTTGATTCTCTCCTAAGATGGATGAAATAGGAATCCCATTCCAATTTCTTCACTCTTTTATGATACAATTTACACTTCTAAAATCCGCAACTGCGTGTTCAACCGTCCAATATGGATGACATTTGTTACTACATATACTTTTTAGGAAGAACATGATTATAAGTTTGATTTTTCAAAATAATGCATATTTATATGCAAAAAATCGGAAAAATAGAAAGAAGAATATAGTAATTTTGTGTTCCAATGTCTGGTTAGAGTGATTTTTTGTTATTTGCTGTAAATTTCCCGAGAGAAATACAACTATGGATTCTGTTTTACAACACACAAAAATGTGCACATCTAAATATTTTACCAAATAAAGATACCTCGATCTTAAATGACAACCAGCATTTTTTTGCATAATTATTTAAATATTTTGTAAAAGTGTGAACAATTTGATCAATTTCGTTTTCTATATATAAAAAATACGTTACAACAATTGGAATGAGAATGATTCCTATTCCCAAACTTTAATTGAACCAAACAACATTATAGGCATGAAAACGGGAATGGCAATGGTTATGAGAATAGGTTTCATTCCCATTGACATCAAATTTCTAATCCAAACACTACCTAAGATCCTCCAACCTTGTTAAAAAAATGAATGTAAAATTATGAGAATAGGTTTCATTCCCATTGACATCAAATTTCTAATCCAAACATTACCCAAGATCCTTAGAAAATGCATGTAAAAATAAAATGATCATGCATTACAAATTTCAAAATTTTCCACACACTCATATTTCATATGCAAAAAAACCTTCCACCCAACCAATCCTTAGAGGGAAAAAAAAAACCATTCCCTAAGTTTGAGGACTTTTCATAAAACCCTTTTCATTCAGTAAGCATAAGATCCCAACTTTTCCCTCAATCTTCATCCCTCTCCTCCCCATTTTCTCCACAACCAAACAGAACAAGAAGAGCCACACCATACCGTATTCGAAGCCCCAGCTCGAGGACGCTCGAAAGCCGCTAATGGAGCTGACATTTTCGCAGATTAACATTGAGAGCCGGAGAGCTCCACCAAGCTAAGCTCACCTACAATGCTCAACATTTCATCAAAGCGAATCGCCCGAAAACAGCATTGAGTCGACCCAGCCGATAGCAGGTCCAGCTCCTAAAACCAAAAGCCAGCCACGAACTAGATCGGCGGGCAGAGAATCGGCAAGATCTGAAGCACCAAGAACCGATTAGGGTTCCGATTGCGCAGATGAACAAAAAAAAAAGAGAGAGAATTTCCACCAAATAAAGCAACCGCTATGGCTATTACTTTATATATTTAATTCAATCCGAGAGTTATACGGGAGTGTTTGGATAGATAGAAAAAAAATGGAAGAAGAAGAAGAAGCACCAACCAAAAAGCAACAGCACTGTAGCTAAGATGGCTGTATCTGGGAGTAAAAATTTGTGGGTAATTTTCTCTTCTGTTTATCGTCTTGTTGGGTCTGTCTGGCACATCGGGTTAGGTTCGGAGGAGGAGAGAGAGAGACAGCAATGGTGGTTGTCGTGGTAATAAAGTAAGGTTTGTTTGCTTTTCAACTGCTATCCCTTTGTAGCTGTAGAGAGAGAAAGTGATGGTTAGAGAGAGAGAGTGTGTGTGTAATGTGATGAAGAAGAAGAGGTTGGGTCGTGTCATGTGCAGTCAATATATGGTCCTGTGATGTCTAGTCACTGTCCAATGCCAACCAGCCACGTTAGCAACTTACTTAAATATGGAAGTATCGTTATTTGTCACAAGCTGGACAATATTTTGATGTAGTTTTTTTTTTCTTAATGTCGAATATACTTTATTTATTTAGCATCAAGCAATAAAACATTCAAGGTAATTCAATTTCAGGGCCGGACCCAGAATTCGAAAACCGAGTTTAAGTATGGTACATTGCACGTCTAACAAAAGAAAACTCAATATCATATAAGGTTAGAGATAGTTAAAATGCCACTAATAATAATCTCGAACGGGCTTCGATCGACGTTTGCATTTGCTTTTTTAACGCGATCACCATTTAAAGGGCATCGAGGTCGACGTTGACCATCCGTCAACCCAGCCGTGTCGCCCAACAGCCTCCCAAGCCACAAATGGCTTCCATTATCCTTTGTTCAATCAGCTTGATTATAACAAAACAGACATTGCCACAATAATTCTCACCTCCATCTCAAGTAACCCGACCTCCGTTGTATTTCCTTTACTCGTACGTTGAACATCGTCTCATCTACATTAAGTTTAATGAACCCCGCCGATGGTCAATGCCACCGAGCACTATACAACCCACGATATTTACCTACAACACTTGCCTCCACATGGCCACTGTAGTTTCCGGCAATAACTCATTTTCATTCCACAGTTATTCATTATTTTTTTCTCGTACACACCATCCTGCATACAAGGCTTTATGAACCTCATCTTCCTCCCCAACCCTTATCACCAACTGCAACCAAAACTCAACTGAAGCTCCCGCGAAGGCAAATCCTTCCAAATCCAACATCATCCAACACTTCCTAGCCTCACAACACTAAACAACATATTTACCTCATCATCAACCACGACCTAACACTAAGGACAAGGAACGTCAACTCATACCCTCTGAACCGCCAAATTAGACAACATCGGCAAGCAACCGAAAACTAATTTCCAAAAAAATACCTTAATTTTTAGTTGAACCTTCTGCTCCCAAATAAATCCACCTCCATACCCCATTATTAACCATTTCGTCCTCCAACTTAGTTAAACTCTCATATGGGTCCTTACTAAGTAGCTACCCTTCTTCTCGAAAGCCCAAATTCACTCTTGAGAAAATAAGTCTCTAACAATACCGTCATCTCATATATTCTACTTTCTGGTGGCTTTGACGATACTTGAAAACCATGCATCTCCAACAATCACGGATCATTAAAAGCACGTACACTGGCACCATGGGTAGCTCATTTCTTGATGTGTTATCTTGTTCCTAATCCGCTTTTATCTCTCTATATTGTGTGTTTCACCTCAATTATGGTCCAAAAATGATTCATTTATGCTCTCTTTGGATTGAGCTTGTATTATATGACTTTCGGCTATAATATCTCTCTTATTGGTACTTTTGGGCTAGTTTTATGGTTAATGTTCTGATGGTCTGTTGAGTATGTTGAATTCGGGTTATATTGGATGGAAAATGGCGATTTTTGGGCAATCTATACCGCTACGGTGGTATATGAGTCTGTTGTGGAATTTTGGGACAAAAAGGTTAATTATATCATACCGCTATAACAGTCCCTCAAATAGTCGCAGCGGTTCAACATTTTAGAAGCTCAAGTTCATACTGTCGTGTCAAATATCTAAGGCATCGTAGCAGTTTTGAAAGTCGCCAGGTCAACGGTCAAAGACACATCGTTGTAGCGGTTAAGCTAGGCACCACATCGGATGATCTCACACTTTATACCACTACATTGGTATCACCAAGTGTTTTACAATTCAGGCAAGTGGCACGTGCAACTTTTTAATAGAATTTTGAGAGTGCTTCATCTAGGACTGGACGCATAATAGAGAGGTATATACACAACATAATAGAAAATGATGATGTGCACTTAGAACGAAAGGGGGAATACGACGATTTCCTTGACAACGCTTATTTTTACATTGATGATTTGTATTTTGGATATAAATTTGTGGTGCTTGATTATTGTTTGTGGAGTTAATCCATGCTTGTTTATGAGCATGGATAACTAAAACACATATGTAGGGTGTGAATTGCATGGAATGAGCATATTTTGACATTTTAAGGTAATTAATAATAGTCATACTCTCCGGAAAGGAGCTCTCATTTTCTAGTGAGAGTAGTGTGAGCAAAAACTAGGTTTTGGTAATTGATGCTACCCTAAAAATCATAAGTCTCGAAATTAGTAGAAAAGTGACACGTGGCCACCGAAGTGCCGCGTAAGCCGCTCGGGCCAACTCAAGCCTCACCATGGAGCGCGAGCCTCCATACAAAGCTAAAGCCTCCCCCTTAGAGTTC
>JAYMTF010001424.1:0-23486 GCA_036897485.1 Pelargonium nanum | reverse complement strand
TGAAGCACAAAACTGCTCCTGATCTTTTTATGAATAAGAGCTATTTTTGAGAAGTTAACCCAAACACCCTATACACCTCAAAATATATCATGTTTTCTTTGTATTTTTTACCAAATAAGGGTTCATACATATCTAACTAGTTAAGAGAGTGTTCATAGTCTCCTAGGAGTGGCGCAATGATCAAGACACACATTTTCACGTGGAAGGTCGTGGGTTCAAATCTCATTGCGTCGGGTGGGATAGGATTTTTGGTTAAAATGAGAGAGTTACCCCCTATTTTGTAGCTCAACTTAAAAAAAAAGGGTGTTCATCATTTGAGTTGAACCAAAAAAATTGCCAAACCGGGTCGGACTAAATCCATTTGACTCGAATACAATTTTTTTTGTAACATTTTTTAGTTTAGTCTAGTTTGGGTATAAATTTGGTCTGCACCAAATTATTTTATTTTTTTTGAAGGGAAAGGTAGTACTTCTCATTAATAGCAAAGGGGCCGAATCGGCGTACAAAAAGAAAGGAACATAAGGAAAACTAGCAAAATAGAACAAACTAACCAAAGCAAGAAAACTAACATGTTGGAAATCAAAGGGTAAAGATGTGGAAAACCACTTGAAGGAGACTGCCCTTGAAGAACAGCCTCTAAAAACAAACTAGGGGCACTAGATTAATCCTCCCCCAAATTATTGTTTGTATTTATGATTTATTACGAGTATTTCTTTTATTTTCATTGACATATATTGTCACGAACTCTAGAAATATTTATGGATATTACTCATTATATATGGATATTATTCATGTGTAACTAACTTTTCACACTGAAAAATTAATGAATGAGATTTATCCAAACTAATAGGTTGTGACACATTTTTAGTTAACACTCTGACTCACCTAAATGAATTTTTAAGAACTAATATCACTTTCCCGTCAAAAAAAAAAAAAAAGAACTAATATCACTTAATTTCATTTTCTTTATATGCATAAATGGGCCGAGCTTAATTTTATTGTGGGCCCAAAACAAATGTCTATCTGAAATTTAAGGCCCAATTATATTTTGGAAGATGGAGTGGAGCTAAAATTGAATGTTACGGTATACGCAGCAAAGATCATGAACTGTTGCTTCTTCTTTGCGGTTCTCATCGATCTCAGGTAAGCAACTGTCTCACCTTTTGCTTTCTCTTTTTTTTTTTTTTTTGTTATGGCGTTTCGGTGCTCATAGACAATCTGGGTATTGATCAATTTTAGTTATTTATTTGTTTATCCTGTGCTTGTATCTGGGTTCAATTTGTTTTCATGAATTCACCCCAACACCTCTCTAAGTTTCAATTATGTCTTTGTGAATTTTCAAAAAATAATAAAACCCTCAATTTGTGCATGTTAATGTACCTGCTTTGTATGAGATGGTTGGATTATTGTACATGCACTTTATGTGTTTGTTGAAATGCTTAAATGGGAACTCGTGGTTTTGGTTTTGTATCAAAGGGTTTTGAATAATTGATTTTATGAATGTTTTTGGTCTGGTATTGAAGTTAATTTGGATTTTGATGTGGTTGGATCAGGTTTCGACAGTCCGGAGATTAGTTAGAATGATACGAGCAGCTCGAATCCCGCTTAAGGGGTGGCAGCAAGCAGCTGTTGCGATTGGTTCGGCTGTTGGTGCATTACTGGATCCACGAAGAGCAGACCTAATTGCAGCTCTTGGAGAGACAACGGGAAAGCCTGCTTTCGAAAGGGTTCTTGAGAGAATGAAGAAGAGCCCAGAAGGCAGAGTAAGCCTCTTGTTCAAACCTATCTCGTTTTCGTGTTAATATAGCTGTGTGGGTTTATTCATAGAAAAATTTAATGGCTAAACATGAATGAATTCTACATATTTTTGTAAACTCTGGTATTGACTCTTGTTCGTGGTGTTTTGCCTAGCAATCCTTTCTGTTAATATGAATTAAGGAAGATAGTTGAGAATTCTAGTTAATTTTTTTTTTGTTAGATAATTGTTGACACTAACCAATATTCACATGAATCAACTAAGAGCCAAACTTGTTTGAAGAAACAACTTCATTCTTCATTTCCATATCATGATTATTCAGTGTAAAAACGTGTCTTATTTATTTTCCAACTCATTCAGGCCTGCATTGTTTTTGCCACACATTCATGAGTTCCATCGTCGTCATTTTCACAATGAAGCTAGGATTTACATCTTTGAATCTCTACAAAATCATAGTGTAAAGTGTAAACCGTGTGTTTTCTTATGCCATAAGATCCTCTCTTTTTTAAAGCTTTTTATCATGTTTTGTTGTTGATATTTTGCTTGGTCTCGTTTCTCTCTCTAATAGGCAATACTGTTAGATCAACCCCGCGTGATATCTGCAAACGTAGGGCAAGCATGGGACTTACCGGATAACACATTTGGTGCAGCCTACGCAAGATTCATGGGATCGAGAAATTTCTCCCCAGATGACCGACCGCCAGTGAGGTTCATGGACACCGATGAACTTGCATATGTGGCCATGAGAGCTCGCGAGGTGCATGACTTCTGGCACACCCTTTTTGGCCTCCCGACCAACTTGATTGGCGAGTCAGCTCTCAAGGTTATAGAGTTCGAGCAAATGTACCTTCCTATGTGCCTCATGTCTGTATTAGGAGGTA
The DNA here is from genome assembly GCA_036897485.1 of Pelargonium nanum. Lineage (NCBI taxonomy): Eukaryota > Viridiplantae > Streptophyta > Magnoliopsida > Geraniales > Geraniaceae > Pelargonium > Pelargonium nanum. The sequence continues at coordinate 20,849 of JAYMTF010001424.1, read as the reverse complement.
CAGCAAGATTTACCGAAAAGCAAAGAAAGCTATTCTATCAGCACTACTTTCCATGGGCCATCCGCGCTGGTAAGCAATGCACTGACCTCATGTGTGTATATTACGAGCAGCACTTTCATGAGGACTTGGAAGATGTCCGGCGACAATGGGGGATAGATCCTGTCCCTCCTCCGCCCAAAACATAATGTTGGGACAATTTTAAGCTGGGGATGGATTTTGAGTTTGAGTTTATGTTGATGTAGTCACAGCATTGTAAATTGTGAGGAAATGTTTGTATGTCATTTTCTTTTTCATGATTTGTTTGTTTTGTTTGTTTGGAAAGTCTTTGTCCATTGATTGATGATTTTCTAGTAGAAATGATGTTTGGCAAAACAGGATTGATTTAAATGATCAGGTTGAGTTAGCAATTAAGCGGTGTTTCAAATTGTAATTTTTGTTTAGGAACGATACTCAAGAACAAGAACAAGAACGAGATTATTCTCATTTTTACGTCTAGTAATTGATATTTTGGTCATAAGAATGATTTTCCCGTTATTGATTCTCATTCCTAAATCACTTTGTCAGTTAATCCGACCTTGGTAAAATATGTAACTTTTGAGCAAAAATTGCAATTCAAATGTTGGATCAGATTTATTTGAATTTGGATTGATATTTCGAATCCAATCAGTAAAGGGCTTGGATGAGATCAAATTTTGGATTTTTCATGTAAAATAACCAAGACTTGTCTGATCTAAAAATTGATAAGATCTGATAAATTTTAAGTCCAATCTGGATTTAGATTGTCCACAGGTTCGGATCCAATTTGGCAGCTCTATTTTGAGTGCAACTAAAATGAACTTATATTAAAATGATAACTCATCTTATATTTAACCAAGGTAATTCATCTTTTAGCAACTTGATCCTTAGGTCAGCAATGTAAATGAGACTGATGGAGCATCAAAAGATAAAACAGAAAACTCTTGATTTAACAATCACAATCACAATAACAATGAACAATCACTCACAAGACCTATATATATTACACACATATCTTGGCAAGTTTCCACTGTTTATAAGAAAGATCAAAGCATCATAGGTTTCATTGTTTATATATGAAAGATGAAAGCATTGCCTCATCCAAATAACAGTTTCCACAAAACCAATAGCCACTTCCATTAGCAAACTTCAGAGGCATGTGTCAGTTACCACCGCCGCCGCGACCACCATCACCAAACAGGTAGCCGAGAGAAGAGCCGCCACCAGGAGCAGAATGAACCTTAGTTGAGGGCCGATCCTGCATTCAAAGGAGTCAGTTATTCAAGAGTATAAGACCCGATAAGTTGAAACAAACACGATGCGTATGCTGTCGGAAGCTACTTAATCCCATCACAGTTCATATTTTATAAATAGATACATTTGAAAGGAGTTGTTCTAAGAGGAAACAATATAAGATTGAGGCCGACAGAAAACAAGCAAAACAAAGCCATCACTCAATGTCACAAGTACAAAAGGTTCGCAAAGCCTATTCCTAGAGCAGGCAGTTTGGATTTCGAGTTGAAAAAAACCTAACCCTAACCCGATACACAGAGGGGTGCAGGTTTTCCATGGAAAGGTGTGAGTTGCTCGACTCAAAAACTATTGGGTATGTATATGTTGACACAGACCCCACAAAAACACTGGTCGGTTATGGGTATCCGCATATTCCGGTCCAAATTGCCAGCTCTACCTATTCCTGCCAATATACTTGAGCAAAACATGCATGAGCATATGTCGTTTTCTATTTACTCTCTAAACTTCAGCACTTCCTCCAAAATATTATGAACATGCCAAACCAAACATACTCGATTGTAATACTTTAATGCACATAAAAAGTATATCTTTATTTGCAAAAGAGAATAGTGAAGAACCATACCGTGAGGAAGTTACCGGTGTTCTGACCATCGGCCCGCATGTAGTTGTTTGAAGAAGTACTATGGATACCGGCAGGAATCTGCTTGGTAACATCTACTGGCGGCGGGGGAGAAGTTTTAGTGGGTGTCACATTATTTACAGAATGCCCGTCAGTCGGAGCAGCCTCGGCTTTGTTTGTGGCTGGTTTAGGAGCCTCTCCACTCCCAAATAGATACCCCAGTGAACTTTGCCCCCCACCACTGCTGACTCCACGACCCATGAGCCCTAACTTCTTTTGGAAACTACCCTGTACAAAATTACAAACAGGTGTTGAAGAAAACAAAAATGAAGTTTTAAGAGGCTTTTTGTTTAGATAAAGTAGAAACTGCAGTGTCAGTGGCATCTAGAACCATATGCCAATGATAGCGCGTGGAGGAATGAATGCCAAAGGGAAGCATGGTAAAAAGAATCATGTCACCAATTTCTCAATAGTTAAAAAGATAGCATACACGCTTTCCTTTTGCAATAGTCAATCCATCCAAAAAGTAGTTACATAATGGAAAATTTGTGGATAACCAATAAAAAATTGCAACTCCAACTCTTCACAATACCTATGTCTACTATTTAACACTATTTAAGATACCAACTTTCACACTTCTTCAACCACACAAAGGAGTGGCGATACTCAGTTAGCTACAGAAAACAGAGAAAACCTCAACCAAAAGTTTCACCACTAAAAAACCGAAGGCAAGAAGTCATCAATCGGCCCAAAGTTCTAAAGTGACAACATATCAAAGTTCACTAAGTTATGAGAACTATAAACATTGGTATCTGATTTTCAATGGGATTGCTTAGCTTTACACAGACCATCTAAACCTCACACCTTAGCATTGGGTTAAAGGATATCATCATACAATATCATAGTTCCCACTTCCCAGCAGCAATAGATATATCAATAAATAATTGAAATACTATAATCTTTGGACCTTAAAGTTTCCTAATTTGCACTAAAGCTCCTCTCATTGTCCATTCCACGAGCAAGCAAACGTCTCAAGGAGACAAAGACCCTAATACACAATAATCACACACAAATGTGCACCCATTTTAACCAAATCCTCAATACAATGAACTCCAAAGTCTACTTCAAAAACACAAAAACCAGAGTAACCCAACTCGTTTCAACACAAACCCATTTCGATCCCCTAAAGAACCCTAAAACCCAACATCCATAAACACCAAAAACCACAGCAAGCAAGCATGAAGTCAAAATCAAAACCTTTAACAACAACAACAAAGCAACAGATCTCAAAAACAGCACACTGATAAATCATTGCTCATAAAATCACCAGAAACCAACATATTCAAACCAATGCCTCGATACCAGAACAGCAAAACATCAAATCAGTAACAACAGTGCAAGCTAGAGCTGAAAAATGGGAGCGAAATCAACGATTGGAACGAGAAATTGGAGACGAAAAGAAGAGATCTAGGGTTAGGGTTTTGACGAGAAGTACCTTGGGGCTGCTCGGATCGGATCTGGAGAGGCGATGACGATCCCGCGGCGGAGAGAGTGATGAGACACGGCAACAGCTAGTGAGAGAAAGCTAGATGCTTGCTCTTTGAAGAGACGAGAGGAGAGAGAGACTATAAATAGAAACGTTTCTGTTTTTAAGTAATTTAAAAAGAAAATTGAAATTTTATTTGCTCCACTCCAAATTTTGCTTGTTCCACTCAGTTTCTTGATTGTGGAAATAGCAAAAATGGGTCTGGAAATGGCAACTTCACCTAAAAGGTAGTTTGGTTTTATTTTAGTAGCTGATGATGACCTGGATTCAGGCATATGTCACATCATGTAGGTTGCATAAACAAATATTTTATTTTTCTTTATTTTATTGTAAATGTTTTTTTGGTGTGAGGGAAATAAATAGCTTGATTTATTTTTATATAAAAATAAAAAAGCTCTTTTAGTGGCTCAGATTTTTTTTTGGTTTACTTTAAAAGTCTAGAGTTAGAATAATGAAACTTATATTTTACATGCACATACTCATATTTTATATACAAATTTGAGGATTCATATTGAATTTGAGTAAACTAAATTGTGCATTTTAATCTAATTACTTTGCAACGGTTCTTATTGAATCCTCACATTCTTCTTCGCAACAATTTCTTACCTCTTGTGAGAGTCGCAGGAGGTTGACAACTTATGTTAAATGCATTTTTGTTAAAGCTCCTACAAAAAAAAAATGGATGCAAGTTGCTCAACAACAAACAACAATGGACAGTTTCGTCTGTAGACGTTTCTACGTGACAATAGTTGTAAGAAGTACATAAAGCAACCAATAAAAAAACCTTAGACATTTAAGAGAACCAATTACGAAATGTAACCTCATAAATTATTAATTCACATCGCTTTGTGTCTACTCAAATTATTTTTTTATTATCTTGATTGAGTTTTAGTTAATCATAGTTGGGGAATAAAACTTCACGCTCTCTGTTTGTAAAAAAAGTATTTTGTATTTTTTAACAAAATATGTGGGTAATTATATAATGGAAAAACATTAGATGATAAATTATAAAATTTGTATGCATAGGAATATAATAAATTAATATACTGAAACATTATTTTATTGAGGAAAAAGAATCAAACACTAGGTATATATCGAACGTCCTCTTCAAAGAACTACCAACTCATTTGATATGAAGTTTTGTAATGTCAAAGTTACAATAATAAATAAATAAAATAAAAAACCAAAACTTTTCAGGTGGTTGCTAGTACAATTGGTGTTTGATCTGCATTTGATACAAAATATTTAGCAGCAACAAGTAACAAAACACTCACAAAACCAACTTTAACTGGAGACAATATTGGACCCAGGAAATTTTTCTTGCGCTCACTGTCCAGTTTGGCACTTGATCTGACATTGCCATTAGACATCGAAGACGGGTTCTTGATAAACGATGAATATGATTCGACATCTTCTCTGGTTAATGCTGGTTTGAGCGATTCCCTCACAGTCTGGAAATGACGGTCAGAAACAACGCTGGCAGAAATGTTTTCCCTCAGAGCTACAATTCCGGCTTCCCTACAGAGGCCCTCCAGTTCAGCACCCGTGAACAGCTCAGTTTCTTCGGCAATTCTTCTGAGATCAACGTCACTTCCTATCTTCATTTTGCGTGTATGCACAGCGAGTATCTCATAGCGAGCTTCTAAATCAGGTGGCGGTACATAGAGCACCTATGAATGAAAGTTAACCAGAGTGTTAATGAGAAGCTAGTTGCTTTATGTTTTTTTCTGCTCGATATATAACCATAATTATTGGACCTGATGCAATTTCATATCATCCTAAGCATATTGATGTTTACAAGTATAAAGCTTGAACTGTTTTGATATTTACAAGGCTATCTAGAATTTAGAGCTGGCAATATGGGTCACGTTATGTGACCCGACATCGGAATAAGTGTGTTTGGGATGAGAAAATTTGTAATTGTATCGTGTTCATGCTAGAGAATCCACCACGTTTAATAATTGTGTCATATTCATGTTGGGCTCATATAACATGCACACACAATAATAATTAAACGTGTCACGACAAACACATCAGGCACGTTTAGCATTATAGTTGTAATTTTACCACAAATCAATTAAACTTTGAGTTTGAATTTAGTATGATTTTTGTATGTTACTTGACTTGCCTAAAAAATGAATGTGTTATACCTAAAATATGTCAAATAGATCAAATTTGTGATATTTAATCGTATCGGATCGTGCTATGCTAGACGGGTTGGATCCTATCGTGCCAAATGTGTCAAGTTGTGTTATGCTAAACGTGTTGGGTTGTGTCACGCCAACCCAACCCATTTACTTAAACATGCTAGACGTGTTGTGTCATGTTCGTGTTTAACATTTGAGCACAAATATTAAACGTGTCGTATTCGTGTTGGCGTGTATAACAGATAATCAACCTCAACACAACACAAACACGGCATGCACAAATTGCCACCTAGACAAGGAGATCCATACTATGATCATAAAGGATATATAAAAAAATTACCAGATCAAAACGTCCAGGACGCATAAGTGCAGCATCAATTGCATGTGGTCGATTTGTAGCGGCCAGAACTAGGATACCCTAAAGAAGAAGCAACCATAGATTGACATCATATTAAGAAAATAAATACTATCAGCAATACCCTCACACAACAGATTTAACAGAACCGATAAGTAAGTGACTTTGGGATTTAATCCTCACTTTAGCCTGTTCTAGACCATCCATTTCAGTCAGCAAAGTAGACAAAAGCCTCTCTCCTACTGAAATGTTGCTGCTTGAACTCCCACCCCTATCATTGAGGAAAACGGAAAGCGTTAAGGAATTTTGTGAGCGTAGTGGCATATAAAGTGTCAACGATTTCCAAGTATTTGATACATGTCAACAATGAATTGGTAATAACATATGTCATCTTTATATTGGATACTAACCGCATAGTACCAAGTGATTAATTTATAGATAGACAATTACTCCATGAAAGTTCTCTGTTTTAAAATTCCCAAGATCTGAAAGACTAAAACTACAAATATTGGCATTGTTTAATGCAATTTATAAGTTTTTCAACAACTACTTACATTGAGTTACACAATCATGCCTAACATCAAACGACCAATTTCCCTTACAAAAAAGTAGATATAAGATAATATAGGGCAAGTCAAATGCCAGTAAATAAATCAAACAGGCCGACAACTACATAGTCCATAATAATGAATATAGCTGGAAAAAAAGTTAATTGTCAGCGAACCTAGTTATGTTTGACTTTGTAACCTAATTAGGCATTAACCCTCTAACATGCCTTGCTGATTCATTAAAGAGCAAAATCACCAAACCCCATCCTGAGAAGCCATGTATGAGCAAAAAGGTTTACTTGTGTAGTATTTTCTATAATCAATGGAAGCTCAGAGGACAATACAAGAATTAACATATGCATAACAAACCTTGCATACAAACATTACGAGTCCACATACCATATTCATTTATTGCTCAAAATGTATAGGCACAAGCGGCACAACATAATAGAGGCAGAAATGTGGAGTCATTAGTTCAAATGCCATTATTTGTTAAATGTTCTGACTAAAAGTTAAAGAAAAATAAATTTCACACTAACCGTTTGGCACCAACAACATCAGCCTCGTCAAAGAATATAATACTTGGCGCTGCAAGCCGAGCTCTTCGAAATGTATTACGCAGCAGAGCCTCGCCCTCTCCCACATACATTGAATACAACTCTGCACCACTGATACATAGTTTATGAATTTTCAAGCCATGAAAATCTAGAAACTTTTTTATCAAGAGGGGTGATGCAGGGAAACTCCAATCTACATGTCATGTCAGGGTAGGGGAAAATGCATGCAACTCTAACTATAATCACCGAGTAGATCCGTGATAAGGAAGTGGGAAGTATATATAACATCAATAAAGAAGCTTTTATGGCAGCACTAATATCAAGCCAAAAAAAAAACTCAAATTCAAACCTCAATGAGAAAAAGGAAGCTTGGGCTGCATGAGCTGCAGCTTTCGCAAGGGTGGTTTTTGAACATCCAGGAGGTCCATGTAATAGAACTCCACGTACAGGTGATACTCCTAACCTCGAAAAGGCAGCTGAATGTTTAATAGGCCACTCAATAGCTTTTTGGAGCTTTTTCTGTTCATGAAAAAAAAAATTAACATTCAACAAGAACTGTTTAGCATAAAAGAAGATGTTAAGAATCAGACCTTTAAATCTTTTAATCCCCCGATGTCTTCCCAAGTCACCTTGGGTATTTCCACTGTAACACCCCTTGTTATGCTTGGGCCAACCACAGATCTCGCATACTTGAAGTCCTCTGTTGTCAAGCTTAGCACACCACCATCTTCATCTGCATCTGATAACCTTCTAACTGCGGACAATGTAGCCTCACGACATAAAGCTTCTAAATCAGCCCCAACATAGCCATTGCAAGACGCGGCTATGGCTTGTATATCAACACTTGGATCCAGAGGAACCTTCTTTGTGTAGAGCTGAAAATAATACAAATATCATCATAGCAGTATGTTAGTATCACCTCTCTTGATCAGTCTAATATTTGATATGAAACATATTTAGAATGTTCCTGCACAGGTCCTTGGGTGGCTTCTGGGTGTGCTGATCAATTCAATCAAGAGGCCCACCTAATAAACTCCAAAAGATTGGAACTCACCTTGAGAATTTGAAAGCGCTCCTCTTCAGTAGGCGTAGTAACTTCAATCTCAGCATCAAAACGCCCTGACCTTCTTAGAGCAGGGTCAATTGCATCCACCCTTTGAACATATACACAGATTTCAGAGTATGTTCAGAAAGACACAATATGGAATTCTAATGTAATATTGAAAAGACCCAAGAAATTATCTGAAGGAAAAGGAACAAAATCCTCATTAGTTATCATTTCCTTTATTAGTATATTTCTTGCTAAACAAATGTAGCCTGGGATTCAAACCTATATCTCAAACCCCACATTAAGGGGTGAACACCGAAGGAATCGAGGCCATTGGTTCAGTCATCAATAAGACCATAATTATTAATAGCATAGCCATGGATTTTGTAGCAAGCTCCAAGCTAGGAGTTTTAGAAAGACGGACAGTAACCATTAATAAAACAGGAAGTAAATATCAAAAAGTTCAGAAAGAATTCACGCAAACAGCTCATAATCATCACAATATATAAGAAAGCACAGAGATTGCTCACAAAACAATTTACAAAGTTCAACAACATTCCAGGTGTACCAAAAGTCCAAAACCACATGAAAACCACTAACATCCCAACACTGAACTGACTACTCTCATCTGATATAACGGGACCTTAAACTGCTTAAGTGCAAGAAGATAACCTGTTAGTTGACGCAACCACAATAACTTGTGATATAGATGTTAACGGGGACTTATTTGAGTCCATCAGTGTAAAAAGTTGTGAGGCTATACGGACATCCTGCTCTTTTCTGCATGTAAAACATAAGCGACTTAGCACATTATGAGTTTGTTAATAAACTTTACAGCACTCCAGGAGTTGAAAATCCAAGAGAGTATGATACATATTATCTTAAACATCATTTGCGATGTCATACCTAGAATCACGGCGAGGACAGAGTGCATCTATTTCGTCTATAAAGATAACAGATGGCTTGCCTGAGGTTGCATGGGATGATGCCTCTGAAAAAGCCTCCCGCAGAATCTTTTCACTTTCTCCAGCATGTGATCTATGAACAGAATGCGGACTACAGAATACGCCCCCAGAAACAAAAAACCAATACAGAAATTAGAAGGAAACCAAAAAAATCCAAAAATTATAATAAAACCTCATAAATCAACTGCAATTCAACCGGCCCATTAGCACAATCAATACCTGATAACAATCAAATGTGCTTCACATTCCTGAACAACAGCTCGCACCAAGCTTGTCTAGTATTGTGAAATGAAAGAGGAAAATAAGAAGAAAACAAAGCAAGTAAGAAAGTAAGTAATTAAAATGAATATCAAGCAATGAAATTCTGGATGCACAAAGAATTCGTATTTGGACTCAAAACCAAAAGGATTCAAAGCATGATTGAAACTTGGGATTGCAAATGACAACTCTTGTCATTTGAAATTCTATTGTTTCCCAAACATTATATTTGAATTTGAAACACAACATTTCAAATCTCAAATACAAAACCATGAATTTCAAATCAAATCCAAGAATCCAAACGCTAACTCATGAGTTGATTACATTCACAGCACAATAGAGTAGATAAAACATTTTATAGATGGATTCAGAATAACAAAACAGTTAACATTTCATGAAGAGTTTGACAGATTTCTCTACCTTCCAACAGAAAGTAACACAAACAGAACCTAAAAATGTCATCAAACATACAATTATACTATCAATACTCTTCACTATCTCTTCCAAATGCTCAGTTCATTACATATAAAATTTGAATTATCTTCAAACTATACACGCCATATTGAATTCAATTTTTTCACAAAAGAGCAATACCTTCCCGGTTCCTGGCGGGCCGTAGAGAAGCAAGCCGCGAGGCCACTGGAAGCAAGATCAGGAAGCGATTAAAATCCATGAATTGTAGCTAAGAGACGCAACAAAATGATCGAAACAGAGAAAAGAGTGTAGTGTACTGTGTGTATGTACCTTGAGGCCGAGCTTCCGTGCTTCAGAAGAGTAGAGGAGAGGGAAGGTGATGAGCTCTCTGAGAGCTTCGAGAGCTTGAGCGTTGCCTGCAATGGCGTCCTCTGCTCTCCAATGCTCCATGTTGTTGCTGCTACTGCTCTCCTCCATCTCGCTCCTTCGGCTGAACCTCTCGTCTTTGGGGTTTTCAGGGTTTTAGGGAAATTTTCTTGAGCTTGAATGCTTAATTGATCAACCAATTCACGTTTAAATGTAATAGCTGGAGGTCATAAAGGCAACTGCTTCCGTAGCATAGTGGTAGTGCGTTCGCTTCGTAAGCGAAAGGTCGCGAGTTCGATCCTCGCCGGGAGCTCTATTTATTTTTACCCCTAAAGTTATTTATTTTTATGCTTTTATCCATATTTTATGAGTATTTGAAATTCTACCCCTAAATTCTACCCTACAATTATCTAGTTTTAGATTTCACGCTCCATTTGGCCATTTGTATCCACTTTTAGGTTTCCTATCCATCACCAATTTTTACTTTTTTAGGTAAGTTTATAATTATCTAGTTTTATGTTTCATGCCCCATCTTTATTTTCTTTTAGGTTTTCTACCAACTTTGTATTTTCTTCACTCCAATTAGAATAATCCTACTCCTTTATCAATATCAATTATCTTATTACATTAAATTTGATTATCTTAAAATAAATATCCAATTATCTTTTTAATAAATAATTGGTAAATGAAATTTTAATATAATTAGGTTTGTGATTGTAAACAAAAGTAAAAAAACTACTAATATTATGATTTGTAAATTAATATCACTATTTATTTTGGAACAAACCTATAATATAAAATTAATTACTATTAACCCACGGGGAAGGTATGTCATTTTACTTTTCAAATTAGAAAAAAATTAACCTTTGATTTAGTTGACCGACTCCTTGAATATTTTGGTAAATTCTAGAAACAACAAAAATAGAAAGTCAAAATCAATTTCTTACGTGGGGCATTATTATTGGCCATCTCAGATACCAAATTCCACGTAGACCAATCACATCTAACAAAATATTGTGGTAACAGCTGGATTTAAAGAATCAATAATAATTAAAAACTATTGTACAACGCACCGCAGGAAGCTTCAACGGACCCTCATGAATCAGGACCGTCCATTGCTCTCGTTCTCTCGCACGTGATGATTAGCTGATGGGACCCACTATTCTGGAGTCACGTGCGTTCCCTCCAGTAAAAACTCCTATAAATAGTCTTTGGCTATTTATTTTAATTTTAATTTCAATTTTTAGATCTCCTTCTTCGTGTCTCAGTCTCGTTCTCGGCGACACACTCTGTTCTCCGAGCTCTGTTTGGTCCTCTCTGCTTCCATTACCAATCTCCGCTTCTGTGTTGTTTTCTTCTGTTGCTTTAGGAGGTATTGTGTTTATTTTTTCCAATGTTGTTGAGCTTAACGAGTTACGTACATACATTACACAATCTGATTTTGATTTGATTTGGTTTGGTTTGGTAGGTTTGTGTTGATTGATTGATTCGGTGATGTTTGAATACGGTTTGATTCGATTTGTTGGTGTAATTTGTTTTTTTTTGTTAAGAAATTCATTGTTGATTTTGAGTATATTCAAAATTTGAATTGTTTAATGATTGATGTTGCTAAGCAGATCTAGGGTTTGTACCTTTTGCAATTATTTGCTCTTTGTGCTAATTTTAATGTAGTAATAATTATTTGTATTTTTTGCTTCACTGATGTCGGTAAAGATGAATCATGACATAAAGTTTGATGCTTTGTTCTGATTTAATATTGGGTAGAGTTTTGAGGCTTGAGGCTTGTTTTCATATAATACAAATATTTAGAAAACAGAAAAAGGTATTAATGATTTAGAGTGAGTCAAACCAATGAGAGCATACAACTTATTGATTATTACTCAATGAATTTGTGGGTGCAGAGTGCGCCATTGGATCCCGAGTTTTTAATAGTGGTTGAGTCTTTACCAAATAGTTAGTGGCCGAGTTAGTGGTTAAAACCTTATTAAGTTTTCGTGCTAGTAACCTTACATGTGGTTTATATATATGCAATCCATCCAAGATCAGTTACTACTTTTACTACCTACAATTATATTGTCTTAGCCTTCCTTTTGAAATCTAACAAGTGGTTGGTGATTTATGCAGAGATGGCAGCACAACCTGAAAGTGCTGCAGCCCTCCCAGCCCCAGAGATAGTGGGAAATGCTTTTATTGCTCAATACTATGCTATATTACTTCAAACACCCGATCAAGTTCATAAATTTTACCAGGATTCAAGTTCCTTAAGTCGACCGGGACCAGATGGTGTCATGACGACGGTGACAACAATGCAAGTATGATGACAGTATTACCTTTGTTATAAAATTGTTCTAGTAAATTCTAAATTATTGGTTGTGGTCGAGTAGTCTTAAAAAAAAAACTATATCTGTATGCCGTAGTCGTTAAAGCGTATATTTGTTGTGGTTCCATTACAATCATGGGGTATTTTGCATTACAGAGTAATTTTATTTATGATTGTTGGTATTAGTTTTGTTGTTAATACTTTTTGTTTCATTTTGGATAGGGCATCAATGACCAGATTCTTTCTTTCGATTGCAATAACTATCAAGTAGAGATATTGACAGCAGATTCTCAAATCTCTTACCAAAATGGAGTTATTGTATTTGTTACTGGTTTCTTAATTGGGAAAGATCAGACTAAACGGAAGTTTACGCAGTCATTTTTTCTAGCTCCTCAAAACGTTGGATTTTTTGTTTTGAATGATATTTTGAGATATGTGGATGATGACGGGACCACTGTTATTGCAACTTATGACCATGAGCCAAAAATTGTTGTTGACAATGATGTTAATGATGAAGTTCAAGCAGCATCTCTGGTTCCGGAAGCTGGTAGGTTCTTTTAATTTGCTATTTGTAATTTGTGGTTCTATATTAATTATAAGAGTTCAAGAATATTAGTGTCATTGTTTATTGCAGAAACTGGTCAAGTTATTGATTATTCTGTTGGGAATCATACTTCTGAAGTGTTGGAGGAGAACAACAAATCAAATCATCATTTGGAGAATGGCGAGATCCCATCCTCTGAAAAAGAGGTCAAGGTTACTGATCCCTGGCGCAATTCAACTCAGAATGATGTTCACCCAATTGCCGAAAAAACCTCTCCTGTTGTCAAACAGGATGCAGAAAAAAAGTCGTATGCATCACTTGTAAGTTTCTGTTTATGCATAAGAAAATAATGTTCTTGCCATTTTGATTTACTTCTATGTCAAAACTAATGATTTTCTATTTTCCTTCAGGTGAATGCGCTGAAGCAGAATCCCGCTCCTTTCCAAGTGAAGGTTTCTCCAAAACCATCAGCACCATTGCGTCCAGCTCCTCCGCCTGAAGTTGCAGCTCCTAGCAGCAACAGCTCTCTTGAAAGGAACATTGATCGTTCAGGTTGTTTCTTATTTACATGTTTGCACTATTCTAATCTTTATTGTTTTAATGCTTGTCTTGGAGTGTTTTGTGAGAATGGAATTGTTTATAATAATATAATTTTTTTTATTCTAGTTACAGCAAAGGGTCATTCCATATTTATTCGAAATCTTCCTTGTGATGCGACTGCTGAACAACTTGAAACAGTTTTCAAGAAATTTGGTTCAATTAAACGTGATGGTATCCAAGTTAGAGGTTTCAAGGTTTGTTTCATTGCTCAGTTTTACTTTAACAAGGATATTTGTCTTGTTACTAACTTGTGTATGTTGAACTTAATTCTTCAGGATCAGCAATCTTGTTTTGGGTTTGTTGAGTTTGATTCCTTAAGCTCTGTGGAAAGCGCAATTCAGGTATCGTCTTGTCGTTATCTTGTGTTTTCCATATGCCATATATATTGTTGTTAATCAATGGGTTTGGGCTGATCTTATCAAACTATACATCACAATCCTGTTTAAAATGCTATTAGTTGATCATGGTCGATTCTTCTTGAATAAAAAAATAAATAACGATGGTTCTTGAGCATCTAATATTATGCCCCTTATTGTTTCAGGCATCTCCTATCACAATTGGTAGTCGCAATGCAACCGTTGAAATGAAGAGACGAGGCAAGTGAATATACAACTATGGCTACTTCTCTCCAAATTAGCATTACAGCGATATTATATTTATGTTTAGCTAATGTGTCCGCCAAATTTATGTTTCTTGCAACCTATAAAGTTATGATTCTCCAACATTCCTCAAACAAGTTACTACTTCCGTTCTATAATGACTTGTGTTTTTCTTGCATTTTTGTCCTCAAATGAGTGTCTTATTTCCTTTTTAGGAAGTTGGTTATCTATGAATTACCAATAGTGTCTCCATAATATTTAGTTAGTATCACCTAAGTTTGTTACGACACATCTCTATGGGGATAGAATAGGAAACATAACACAACTAACTTCTCTCCTCAACTCTTTTGAAAACAAAAACTAAGACGGAGGAAGTATTGTTTTCAATGTGCTAGAAGCAGAGAAAAGCTAAGCTTTTGTTGAACCTTTTATCTTGCAGATAACAACGAAGGTGGGAGGTTTCGTGGTGGTTTCCGGAATGATAGTTTCAGGCCTCGAGGAAACTTTGGAGGTCGGGGCTATGGCAGAAATGACTTTGAAAAGCGGGGAGAGTTCTCCGGTAGGGAGAATGAAAAGCGAGGCGAGTTCTCTGGTCGAGCTCGTGGCAGCAATGGGCGCAATGTTGGTGGAAACAATGGACGCAACAGCAGCAATAACAATGGCAATGCTTATCCCAGAGAAAAGGGTGTGTATCAGAATGGAACTGCCCCTCAGACTGTGGAAGCTTGAAGAATAAAATTCGCCATCCATTGAAATCCCCAAATTTTGTTCACTACATAGTATTGGTTGAGGAATTGAGAATTTGATTCTTTTTGGAAGTTTTTTGAGGCAAGCAACTTAGATTTTGGACCATATCTTGGAGAGTTTGTTTTTAACAACTATTAATGGTTTTTGTAGTGAGTTTTGGTATTCTTTTTTGGATCATTTCTTGTAGAGTTAGTTTTAATCTATTAATGGTTTCTGTAGTGAGTTTTGACATTCTTTGGCGTCTTATATATGTAGGTCTGGATTTTTTTGTCAGTGTGTTCTCTGAAAATGGTATCAGAATCAAAGTTTGTTTTTGTTTGAGCTATAATACTTAAGAATAACATCAGTCACACAGTATCTTTTCATAAGATGTTCGATACCGATAATATATTATAATCAACATATGCATATAACCGATTAATTCAAACTACTATAATATATTGAACTCATTCGATCTGAAAAATGATTGATTTTATTAACAAATCATATTGACCTAATTTATTTTGTACAAGGGCAAATATAATTTAAGTACAAAAATCCCAGGTGAAGAACATTATTTATCTCTCATCCTTAAATGTAATCTACATTATGTGTTTGGTACCAACTACATAGAAACATTATTATATTTGTTGTTGTTGTCAGTTTTGGCAAACAGCAAGTAGGTGTTGTGTAGCGTTTGATGGCCCAACACGTGGCGGTCTGAGGCGTGAGAGAATCTTTCAACTGTGACGTCGACGTCTATGACGTGTCCTGCCACCCAAATCATCCTACCAAGATCTCCTCATCACCGCTGTCCCCTTTTTTTTGGTTCCTTGTCTATCTCCCCACGGACCCCACCATTTTATTTTAATTTTCAAAAATACGTGTCACACCAAAACGTTGTCGTTTTCGTTCAAGACCAATTGGTCGGTCTTTTGACCCGGGTCTTCCCGCTATCCGATGATATTTTCACTTGTTCATCGTGCTAATTGAAAATGTTATAGTTTAAATCGGCCAGTCCATTTTCTAATTAAATTTCACTTATTTTTTGTTAATAAAAAAATTTTTGTTTTGGACCAATTGATGTATATATTTTTATATAGGAAAATATGATATTGATATCTTCCATACATTTTACCAATATGAAAATTAGTATATAGCAAACAATAGGGAGCTCACGTATATTTATAGGTGTAAAGATGTAAATGTAATATACTTGTGCAAAATGTATACGAAACAAACCTTTAAATTTAATTTTTTTTCACTCTAAATTGGGACTCTTTTGATGTGGGGACAACAAAAACAGGCATAATCCTAGAAAGTACAAACGTGGCTGGAAGTAGATGGCCTTTTGAGAACTGTTGCTTAGGTTTAGTTTAAAATATTGTCATTCTGGTCCTTTTGTGTCTTACAAGTAGGTGTGTTTATGCATTATATATGATCATATTCATGAGACATGGACCACATCACCACACCACCGTTCTTGTGCCACGCTATTATTCTCAACTAAGCTCTAAATTCTTGTATCGTGTTTGTGTTGAGCTTTTAAAAGACGGACGATTAATTGCTGGTCAAAAAAAAAAGACGGACGATTAATTAGCTTGTTGTGACACGTTCAAATACACATACTTGAAAGTGTAATTATTAATTAATCATAATAAAGTTTTGTGTTGGGTCGTGCAAAACGTGTTGGATAATGTTGTGTTAAATGCATGTGTTGGTTATAATATAATACATAATGTGTTAAGTTGTGTTCATGTCATGTCAACACGGTTCAATATTTAGTTACATGCGTCAGCGTGTTCGTGTTTTGTGATAATTATCATGTCGTTTTCATGTTGAGACATCAACACAGTTACTGAACGTTTTGTGCAATACACAAAAAAAAAACCCGACAAGACATCAAACGAGCGATAAATAATGCGAGTAACTTGTTAATGTTATAAAACCAAGCAATGTAATAGAGATGAGTCACATCATGACAAGAAACATAACCAAGCAATGTAATCAAGTAGTGACCACAATGACTCGAAACTGAAACACTACGATATCTAAGTGGTGTGTTGACCCCTTGACTCGTAGGTTGTTGGCGAGTCGCGTCGTATTGTGTATACACAACTAACACAACTCGAATTTTTAAGCTCTATGTATATCACATAATATATCATTTTTAAGTCGTTATATCCTTAAAAATCATTATCAATTTCACGTACGAGAATGAAAAAAAAAAGTGCAATTTATCACAAAATAAATACAGTAGCTACTGAGTTTGTATTGACCTGTTGGGTTTGGACAGACAAGCACAACAACAGGTACAGTGCTGAATCTGTCACCGTCAACAATACTTGGTGACTCATCACATCCAGATCCTCGATAGGGGACCCTCCTCACTGACTTCGACACGTGTCCACTACATCACCCTCCTGACACGTGGACCCTACTTTGAACACCAAATTTAAAAAAGTGCAAACGCAACTTGGCCGTCTGGGCCCCACTTTGAGTCTTCACTGAGACCACGTGCTCCACGCGCCCTCCTCGCCGGTTCATGTTGGACACGTATCGATTATTGGTGAGTTACTCGTTGATTATGTTCCAGGTTTTGTTGACCGGAGTCGAGTGTGGTTAAAGCTACCTGACTGTGGCTATAGCTCAGAGTGACTGTCGGATCTCATACTGGGTCGGTGACTGTTCGCGCTCCGAGAAGTGGTTGGCACCCACCAGCTTGGACAGAGAAGCAACGTTTCAAAATAGTTACTTGTAGTAGCATTCACTAAAATTTTATACTCCACAAACCCAAACATATATAGTATAATTATGTATAGATTGACACGTGCAAAATTGTCTAGTTCGATCCAACCCAAAATTTAATAAGATAAATTTGTCAGATTGTATCAATTTTAAGTCAAATTAGATTTCAAATCCGCTGCTTCATATTCAAATAATTATCTCTAATATATATATATATACAGAGAATGTCATGAGTCTCAATCAAACAAACTAGCAAAAACACAAAAATAATTGATACGAGTTGGCGCTCTGCGTTCGCAAATTTATTTGACAAGGTGTGATTGATAATTCGCGAGATAACATTTTCTTGTTAGTTAGTTGAACATTTGTCCTCACATTTTAGCTGAGATACTTTCTTTTTTCATACCCTCATAGTTTTATATAGTGCCAATTCTTTTAGTGTTAAATTGAACTATTTATTATTTTTTGGGGAAAACTTATATAAGTTATTTATTCATATGCAATATGTATTTTTTACATATATATGTTACGTGTGTATAATACATGTAAATAGTTCAAACTCACACTATTTAATCAAGGGTCGTTGATTTGAATTTTGTTGTCAGATGGGAATGATTCGAGACATATTTTTAATCGGGTATAAAAAAGAGGTTAATATAAATATATCAATGTAATTATTTTGAAATTATAAGCATACATAGCTATTTTGAACCAAAGGGTATGCCAACTAGTATCATTATTTTCTATTTATCATGGTTGATGGGTCTTATTTGAGATATCAAAATAATCGTGATTGTATACACACACACATATAAATCATTCAATCTCATACATTGAACAAAAATGATGAACAAGCAAATCTTGTACCAAAAGATAAGAAATATGTCATCAGTTTACTAATGGGTCAATATCAGAGAATTGCCAATTAAAATACTTTTTATTTTAAAAAGTGTTTATCAAGTTGCAACCTTCAATATACAACTTTGAACAAGTGTCATTTCTTTATTAATGAAAAAGAAGAAAAAAAAACACTTTTATATTGATACAAAGTTTCAATGAAAGCTACTCAGACATATATTGTTTATGTCAAGATTTGAACATTCATAGGATCTAAAGGGATTTTGTGAAAGATATGTTGGACTGATGAAGGAAAAAGAAAAAGAAAGGGCTGAGAGGGTTAAGTGAATTTTTATTTACTTATAAATTCACATATTATTTAAGAAAATTTGTTTTTAGATACACAACTTAACAATAAATAATTTTAGATTGATTTTAAAAAAAAATTAGATTATTATTATTATTATAAGTGTAGCAATTTTTAGTGTTGTACCATTTTTTGGTATCCCATAAACATGTGTAGCAATCAAATGAATAATAACCGAAGACTATACCAAACAGACTCAACATGCTAAAGTAAAGACCTTCGATCAAAACTAATTGAAGAACTCCAAACAAGATATGGTGCGTCCCACTAAGAATCTCTCATCCGACATTGCTAATTCTACTATAAATACCCTCACGAGTGTTACCAAAAAAGGGTAACTCATAATCATTGTCTTCTACTTATTATTTTTCTCACATCATCTCGGAAGTGGCATGTGGGCACGCATCGCACTGTCGTCATTTGTGTAAATATTCTTAGAGAACCTTCGATAAGAGCATATATTTGAGTGAGTCTCTATGTGCATGACAAATCTCTATCAGAGAAAAAAGATACTTCCATATTGAGATAAAAAAGCAAACAATAAAACACTTTTTTATTTCAACTACAGCACATGAGTATATCTTCCATTTTAACCCAAAACTTCACATCACCGACTTAATAAAATTTCAGACCTGTGATCTTCTATAAAAAGATGTGTGTCTTGAATATTGAGTCATCATTTAAGAGACATATAATACTTATTTTTTGAAAAGAAATTGGCACAAACATTTTTATATATGTATAATGAATTGGAATCCAGATAATTTTTTTTTTGAAAGGTTTATTTATTTATTATTTTTATATATTTATAATTAAAACAAGAAACACTTGTGCAGTAACTGAACCAATAAAATATTAAGATCCACTGGACAACTTGGCAAGTTGAAGCATGAGTGAAACGCCAGTCATGTTAACGTAAATGACAGCTAAGTAAGATTAGCACAACACCCCAATTCCAGAAATCAAAACAAAAACCGACGCCGCAGCTTTTACGAGGCCCCAAACCAATTAAGACACGAGGCCATTTCCCAACTCGACACGTGTCCCCTCTTCTCTCCCCCTCCCAGAACTCGACACGTGTCACAGCAGCGACACCCAACAAGTTGTGTTGCGTTGTGCTGGCTTGGAAGCCGAAAAGACAATCCCCAGTAGAATTCGTGTCAGGTATCCGCCACGTGTCGACCTGCCGCTTCTCCAGGTACTCTTCTTGTCCTTCTTGGAGGGTACTCTCGTCATTTCAACGATTATTTCCCTGAATTTACCGTCGTACCCCTCCGAAACCTCTCTTCTCTGTTCTCTTCCTCGCTCTGCTTCTGCTTCTTCTCTCTGTTAGACTGTTACTGTATTTTTTTTTTCCTCTGGAAACAAATCCGTTTATTGAATTTTTTTGTTGTTATTAAAAATATGGGTTTTGTCGAATTTGTGGAGAAGAAGCGTTGTGTGTGTAGCTCCGGCGACGTGTGCGATTCGTGGCGGTGAGTTTTGGTGCTGTGTTGAGCATTGCGGCGGCGGAGAAGAATCGACGGCGGAGATGTTTCTGCAAGTGGTTTTGTTGAAATCGGATCGTGGGTTTGTTCTGTTGCATCGGCAGAGGAGGAGGGATCGATCAAGATGGAGTCTTTGCAGAGCCTGAAGTGGAAAAAGAGAAGCTCAGATTGTGTTTTTTCTGTTTTTTGTTTTGTTTTTGTTTTTTGAGAAGATATGGGTGAAGCTAATGAATTGAGGAGCAGGAAGGGGATGGAGGGTCTGTCTCTGAATTTGGAGAAGTACCCGAGAGATCTGTTGCAGCGGTTCACGGCGAGCTCGAGCGGCGGAGCTGCGGCGGCGAGCGAGGACGATTCGGAGGAGATTGAGCTGAATCTGGGACTGTCACTGGGCGGTCGATTTGGGGTCGACAAGAGCTCGAATAAGCTAATCAGATCGTCTTCTATTGCCGGGTCGATTCCGATGGTCCATGACGTCGCTGCGGCGGCGCCGGTGGCGGACCCGGGGCTGAGGAGGACGGCGTCGCTGCCG
>JAYMTF010001423.1:0-23486 GCA_036897485.1 Pelargonium nanum | reverse complement strand
GTGAACCATAAGGTGTTATTTGCTTTAAGTGATAACCCCATATGGGTTATCTGCAATTTGCCCTTATTTCAACACATGCGACACATTCGTTTTCCAAATCTTTTTGTTGTCTTTGAATAGAACTACTTGACGTAGTTTGATCCCTTACAGGCTTAATAGTTTTCCAATATGGGTACTAGATGAATACGATCTAACAAAACAATATCAGACACTGGCATTCCATGTCTCAGTGAGATCATTTTAACATTTTTTTAGTGACTACATTGTCATGAATAGTCTGGACATGTGTGTTTTGTTGTTCACAAGCTGAATTTGACATTGGTGGTTCGGAATATTTGGCTTTCATCATAGTTGTTGCAAGTGTAGACAGAGCATTAGTTTCAGCAGTCTTGTTAATTTGATCAGTTGTGCTTATTGCAGAATCAACTAATGCAAGTGTGGAATTGCCGGCTGAACTTTGCTCCATAATCATGACTCCAATATCAATCTCTACTGTGTATTCTTTCTCATTTGTGCCGTCAATCATGCATCGGATTGAGTCTTTGCTCATTGCTATCAACTTGATAAAGATGCCTACGGACCATTGCATCCAAAATATGAAAGTTCCAACCTTGAAGGTAATCTTACTCTGTTTGCAAATTATTTATGAATATAGAGGGCATACAAGCCAATATGGTGGGTAACACAATATATGTCAACTTAAGATATTTTCTAATCGTGAGAGAATTGATGTGCCTTTTGTTGTGAATTGAAGTCTCATGCATCACTAAGTTTTATATAGTATTGATTATTGAATATATTTACATTTGTGTGAAGTTTGTATAAATTTTTACTGTTTCTTCTGAACGTAGGTCTTGGAATCGATCACTACAAAAGAGTGCCAAGAGAAATTTCATTTGGAATCACTCGAGACTTTGGGAGACTCTTTTCTCAAATATGCTGCTAGCCAGCAGCTCTTTAAAACCTATCAAAATCATCATGAAGGCCTACTTAGTATTAAGAAAGATAAAATAGTGTCAAATGTTGCACTTCGCAAGTTAGGATGTGACCGCAAGCTTCAGGTAAATTTTTTCGTTGAATAATTCAAAAGTTGCTAATCGTATTGGAATAAATTACTATTCTATTACTGCTCATAGTTCAATTGCATCTTTCAATATTTGCTAGGTTCTGGTCATAATGTAATATGTTTGTGTTGACTGTAGGGCTTCATTCGCAATGAATCTTTTGATCCTAAACAGTGGATCATTCCTGGAGATAAATCTGAAAACTATACGTTAATTGAGGAGTGTGTTACTGGTACTAAAAAAATGTATGTCACGGGGAGAAGGAACTTGAAAAGTAAGACGGTTGCTGATGTTGTTGAGGCATTACTTGGTGCATTTTTGAGCACTGGTGGTGAAACAGCAGCATTACTGTATATGGATTGGCTTGGCATACAGGTTGATTTTGATACTTTGCCATATGAGACCTTCCCGGTACAGTCAGAGAGGCTCGTGAATGTCAAACATATGGAGTCCTTGTTGAACTACTCATTCCGCAACCCTTGTTTGCTAGTGGAGGCACTGACACATGGTTCTTACATGCTTCCCGAGATACCGAGATGTTATCAGCGGCTAGAATTCCTTGGGGATTCAGTGTTGGACTATCTGATCACCGTTCATCTGTATAATACATACCCCGGGTCGTCACCTGGTTTGTTAACGGACATGAGATCTGCTTCAGTGAACAACGACTGCTATGCACAATCTGCTGTGAAGGCTAAACTGCACAAGCATATCCTCCATGCCTCTCACGAGCTCCACAAGCACATAAAAGCCACTGTTGATGAATTCGAGAATGTATCCTTGCAAACAACTTTTGGATGGGAATGCGAGACTTCTTTTCCAAAGGTATGCTGTTTATATAGTAGCCTTAGCATTAGTTTGTTAATATTTTTTTGGTAAAACCCTCAATTTGGTCCCCGAACTTCAAGTGTTTTGACCCAATTTGGTCCTTAAATTTTTTTTAAACCAAAATTAGTCCCTAAACTTTTGTGTTTTGCCCCAATTTGGTCTCTAAACTTTTTTTTTACCGAAATGGTCCCTGAACTTTCACATATTGACCAAAAATGGTCATTGCCCTTGACCAAATTGGGTCAATGTTTGAAAGTTCAGGGACCATTTTGGGTCAAACCAAAGTTCAGGGACCAACTTGGGTCAAAACACCAAAGTTCAGGGACTATTGTTGCTTAAAAAAAGTTCAAAACCAAATTGGGGCAAAACATCAAAGTTCGGGGGACCAAATAGGGTCTTTTACCTATTTTTTTTCATAAATTGTTTAATCCTTGCTGATTTGTGACAGGTACTGGGAGACATAATAGAATCTCTGGCAGGCGCAATATTTGTTGATTCGGGATACAACAAGGACGTAGTGTTTCAAAGTATCCGGCCCCTCTTGGAACCTTTGGTGACACCGGAGACTCTAAAGCTCCAGCCGGTGAGAGAGTTGAATGAGTTGTGTCACAAGAACAACTACAACTTGAAAAAACCTGTGTTCTCCAAAAACAATGGAGTCAGTACAATTACTGTGGAGGTTGAAGTAAATGGTGTGATTCACAAGCATACCTCTACAGCCGCAGATAAGAAAACTGCGAAGAAACTTGCGTGCAAACAAGTTCTCAAGTCCTTGAAATTAACCACGGATTGATAATCGACGTACATAGTGTGATAATGTGCATGCTTTTTTATATTATGCACATATTTAAGTAGAAGGGATTGGGCATATTCATGTACTGGAGTCCTCAAGGGTATAATTCAATGGCTCAAGCTTGACTTTCTTTCTAATATGAGAAAATGGGAGAGCTATATGTAACTTGGCCTATCAGATTTTCTCTTATATATAAAAGAAGTTTGGTCTATTCTCTGCTTCCTTTTGCTGAATGGTTTGCTCACCATCATCTCTCTGATTCTTTCATGGCCCTCTTTCTATTCCTTGGAATACAGTGTTCATTTATGGCTGTTGGAATGTTTGGCTGAACCGTAATGCTTGCCTTTTTTCACTCAAAACTCCCTTGTTCCTCCCTCGTCTAATAATGTTTTGATTCGTCGAAGGCCCCCTCCTAATCTTTGGATCAAAATTAACTCAAATGGATGTTGGCGTAGTGCCTAGAGATCATTGTGGTAGGTGGGTGGGAGGTTGTTCGAGTTTTGTGGGATGGCCTGATAGCATCAGTGCTGAGTTTCATGCTTTTCGGGATGCAGTTTTACTGGGAATTAAGCTTAAATGCCCTTTGGTCATTTTTGAGTTTAATGCTATTGATATCTCAGTTATTTTATGTCGTATTGTTCTTCTCATCCTCTCCAATTTCTTATCATAGAGTGCAGGGAAAAAATCAGGTTTTTTGAGGATTTCGTGCTTCAGTCGGTAGACATGAGAGCTAATTCCGTGACATGTTTTTTAGCTCGGTTTTGTTTTCTGAGTATTTTTGTTAGCAACAAAATATTCGTGTGACGCTTTATTGTGGAAAGTTCAATCTTGGTAATCAGGTGATTGTGCGTTTTTTTGTGTGCAGTAAATCTAAGTGGTAAAACTTCTTCAAGAGACCCTGAAGCATGTGAGGGTTCACTATCAATCTCTCACCAAGTTAATCGTTCGCTTGTTGAGTGAAGAGAGTTAAAATAAATATCAATATGCCCTATTGGTACACGCCCATAAATACCAAAAATATATTAAAAGGAGACTACATGACCCCACACAGTTCACACGCTTGCCACGAGGCCTACACGCTCCCACTCACCGCTAGCTTACATACCACGTCTGCAGGCCACGTAGATATTCTTTTCCACCTCGTCCGCTTGGTACTCACGATGTGGCACGATTACACTACCAACTACTTAGCACACACCATGATAGTCGTTTTCATTGCCTTCGTCTGCACAAGATCAAGCCCCGAGATGGGCCTCGTAAAGCACCCCTAGCATATGTGACCCCTCCAGACTCATCCACAATACTTCGAGACCTAGTTCCAACCCCTCGGAGGTCGACTTGTATAACACGACTGACGGACGTATACCAAATCACCTTCTTGACCTCTTACAAATGGTCATATATTTACCCCTCATATACACATGACCCCTACTAAGCCATGGCTACATGCAAATGAGTCTCACACCCCTCGTAAAACCTTGGTCGCATTAATTGTGAATCCCTTAGGGACCCCTCCAACACATCATGGGCCTCTCCACAAGACCTCAAGGTTACGCGAGTCTATCAAAGGAACCTCTATTGCTTCATGGACCTCCTCATAGACCTTAAACACCTACATAAAGCTACACATGAGACGTCCAAACCTCATGAGTCAATACATGGAACTATCATTCCTTATAGGTGCGCTTCCAAAACCCTTATATAGTCGCAGTACACCACGTTGATCCAAATCGAGCCTTGGATCTTAGGTCACCCGATTCACTAAGATATTGCAGTTACTTGAGTCTTAGCCATTTTTTAAGTGAGATACGCCCAATTGGTAACCTATCATACCCGTACTACGCTTTGTGGGTATGATAGGTTACCTCCTCATAGACCTCCCAAACTTGGTCTCACGGTGACCTCCAAAACCTTAGTGCCTAAAGGCTTTAGAACGGTGACATCATCATGACCCCACCACGGTGACATCATCGACACATCATCAATGGGCCACGACGTCATTTTCATGATACCATTTTCACATCACCGTGATATCATTAAGTGGTATGTACAAAATCATAATTTGAGGTCATGACATTAGTAAAATCCACTTACTATTCCCGACAACCGATTACAAGGTAACATGCTGCCCCTACATCTTAATTTTACGAGTATATACACCTTTAAAGATACGAGATATAAACCTTTTTTTAAAAAAAAAAATCATAAATTTCATTAGTGTAGTTCACATATTCTTAGCTCAAATTCTCTGTGGAATTCTCATTTGCTAAACTGTATTTTGAATAAATTAGGATGTCAATTTTAACCAAATAATGTACCCTCCTAAATACCTTTGGGAGGTACTGAGACGAAGCAGTGTTTTTATCCATAAATAGTTTGTGTGGATTAGGTGACGTTACCTCCATAGCCATGGAGGTTCTGCTTCGACCTCTGTTGTGCTCTCCCAAACCATCAACATCACCACCACTTCTCTCTCTCAATTGCACATTGCGACCTCTCTCTTCCACTTCTCTCTTCGCTTTCTCGTTAGCTCTCTCAGCCCCTTCTCGCTTCCCTTCTTCTGGTACGTGATTTCCAATCATTCTCTTAATTTTCTTTCGATTTTTAGCAGAAGCTTTTCTGGCTTTTACTCTATTGCTCCATAGTGTTTTTGGGTTTTGTTCAACTTCTGTGTTTGTGTTACTACAAATTTCTTCACGAGCTTTGTCGATTCTATGCATTGTTTCTCCTTAATTATTTATTTCTTCTTTGGGTGTGTAATTCTTGAACCAATTGTAACCCTGTTGTTAAGTTAGATTTTTACTTGATTCTTGATTACTGAAATTGATGTCTGTGGATTTCACTCAGCTGTGCTCGCAGCACCTGAAAGCCAAACCAATGTGGAGGTCGACACCGGTACAACAGCTTGGGGAATGCAAGGTATATGCTGTCAGAATATTTTCTAATTCAATTAATCTTTGTATAGCAGCTTGAAAATGAGTGTAGTATTTGTATGCTATTAGTATGTTAATTCTTGGTTGATGAATAATTATGTTTATGTTTGTTGAGCAGCTTGTGCAGTGTTTGTATGCTATTAGTATGTTAATTCTTGGTTGATGGATAATTATGTTTCTTTGGATGGAAGGAGAATATTATTTTCAGATTTCAAATATAGTTTCCACCCCAAATGTTTGAGAGCTGGAAGGAAGTTGAGAAAATTTTAAAAAGGGTTAATGTTATAATCGATCTTCCAACTATAATCAAATATCTTCATTGATCCTCCAGCTATTTTTAAAATCGTCATTGACCCTTATACTATCAATCTCATTACCGTTTACTTCCGTTTTATCTCAAATTTTGCACATATTTTACCTTTCATTAATTGAGTACATATGCAAAATATGGGATTGAATGGAACATAAATTGTCGGTTATATTTTAGAAAACAATTGCATTTTGGACACCAGATGTTAACATAGAATAGTTGAAGGATCAATGGTGATTTTAAAAATAGTTGGAGGATCAAATGTAAATTTGTGTATAGTTGGAGGATCAATGGTTAGTTTAACCCTTTAAAAAATGTATTGATATCGGGCAATGTTCCTTTTTTGTTTGTTCTTTATCAGCGAGTTTAATAAGTTTGCTGGCACCAATATTTTGAAATGTTAGTGTAATCTTTCTCGAATAAGATATGTTTTTTGTAGTCATCGACAAAGACTGAGATAACCTATGAACCTCACAAGATAAGTTTACAGCTTCCTGACTGTAAAGTGTTCAGATAATCATGACAAATTTACAGTTGGTAAATATTGATGAATTAATAGTTGTAAACTCAAATTATCCCTTTTGAACTTATTTTGTACAAAAAAAAACATGCTATTGTGATGACAAGGACATCAATGTCAACACATATGTGAGGCATAACAAGTCGAGACACATTCGTGCAATTATTAGGTAACCACAGGTCAACCCATCAAAATGGGAAGACTTCTTTTTTCCTTATATTTGAATTGAGACATAGACTCGGGACACTTCAGTTGTAAAATTTACTTACACTTTTACCTTTCATACTTTGTAGCACTTCTAATGACTTTAGATTCTGTAGCTGATTTATCCTTTCTGAATCTGTTATCTTACAACATGGAAATCATCATGGTTTTCCACAGATTTTTATACCCTAAGGAAGGAGGTAGAAATGACATCAGCACGTGTTGAAGAAATTAGAGCATCTCTCAACATCCAGCAATTAGAGCAAGAGCTTGCAGATCTCGAGTTAAAAGCATCTGACAACTCCTTTTGGGATGACCGTGCCAAAGCTCAAGAAACCCTTCAGGCCTTGAATGATGTCAAAGATAAGCTACAGTCACTTGCTGAGTTCAAAACACAGGTCTGCTAAATTTGTTTTCTTATTAGAATTCAGATTACATTCTTGCAATTTAGGTGCTTTCAAATTATAAACATGAAGGTAAACAT
Organism: Pelargonium nanum; assembly: GCA_036897485.1. Taxonomy (NCBI): domain Eukaryota; kingdom Viridiplantae; phylum Streptophyta; class Magnoliopsida; order Geraniales; family Geraniaceae; genus Pelargonium; species Pelargonium nanum. The sequence goes on along the minus strand of JAYMTF010001423.1, from coordinate 16,350 downwards.
TCATGGTTTGCAGAGTACTAGCTATTTTCTTAAGTGTGACCATTAAATGAGGAGTCAAAACGAGAAGCAGAATTCATGCTTATACTGTCCTCCTTGTATTCTTTTGCACATTGAAAAAATTATGGCATAACTATGGATGGCAGTATATGTGCTCATACTAAATAACATAACCATATTGAAGCATACATTATGGATGTAAATATTTTGGAGGTGATATGTTGGATGCAGATCGAAGATGCAGAAACTATAGTTGCGCTAACTGAGGAGATGGACTCTTTAGATACTGGACTTTTTGAAGAGGCTTTTAAAGTTATTAAAAAGTTGAACAAGTCATTGGATCTGTTTGAGTTGGCCGAACTTCTTTCTGGTCCCTATGACAAAGAAGGTGCTGTTATCACTATCACAGCTGGTGCTGGCGGTACTGATGCACAGGTAAATAGTTCTCTCTATGTCCAAAGGTGATAGCTTCTAATTTCCCATTTTTTCTTCTCCCGTTCTTGTTTCGTGCTGAAATATTAAATTGTATAGAGTGAATATGGGGACAAAATAAACCATTCACTACCAGGATATAGCCTGATTCTGTCACCAGTCAAATGAGTGCTCTTACAAAGCTTTAAGAAACTGACCTTCTAAATCCAATGTGGTAAAAGTGCTGCTCCTATGATACTAACCAATTTCCCGCCTTCTGTGTAGCCAGTGATGGACACAAAATAGGGTTGTTCATATTCGTTAATTCCTTCACTGAGCTTTGGCATTAGTGCAATAGACTTTTTTAACAAGACATTCTGAACAGAACCAACTCAGTTTCTTTTATACAGTGCATGTATTTATGACTTCTGATTTTGTGTGTACCTTGGATATAACCTGGACAATCGTATTTGATTTGTGAATGGGGTCTACTAGTAGATCTATAGAAACTGACATTCAGCAGTTTAATGAATCATCAAATAGGCTGGTAGCCAGACAAAGCCTGTGCAGTCTGCTTCACTATCATTGATTTTAATGTCATCCTTTTTTGTGTACCAGATATTACTTGCATATGTTTGTTGCTGCATTCCTTTAAAATGCATTAACGAGATCTATCATGACATTCACTTGTCTTGGATCAATACTCAAGTTTTTCCTTTATTTCAAATTTGATGTTATCCCTTTGATCACTGTTCCTAGTTTGTCCAATCCGTTTACTTTGCTGAAATAAAGCCTCATCGGGCAACTAATTTTCATATGTTTGGAGTAGAGTTGGCAATTCATGCTAGTGTCATGTTGAAAGTTAAGTATATGCTATATGGATCAACATGAACACGATAAGTTTAATAATTTTGCTAAAATATTAAATCTGAACTTGACACGTTTAATAAATCATGTAACGCGACATGGCATGACACATCTAACACGTTTAAATACATGGGTTTGTGTTACCACTACACAACTAACATGTTTGAATTAAATGAATAGGTTCGTGATACGACTTGAACTGACCCAACACAATTGTATAGCACAAATTCAGTCTAACACTCTAACTAACTTGTTTAAATGAAATAAATTACTTCTTAAGTAAAATAACAATTATAATTTCTACATATAATCACAATGATTAATTGTTCAACTCAAAATTCAACTTTCATTGTGCTGTGCATGTTAAACATGTCCAACACAAATATAACATTATTAATATAGGTGTTGGAATCTCCAACACAAAAATGTCACAAATACTATTATGTTAAATCTAGACACCCTTAATTGATGCTGTGTTTGTGTCTGGTCACATGTCGTGACCAAAACTGCGAATTTTATAGTATGGAGTCCTCTACATTGACTGCAATATAGGACATTCACTGCTAGTTGGAGGACTCATAGAACAATAATTCGCCTCATCGCTTCACTTGAGCTCTTAGGTTCGAGCCTCGGTTGTTACGCATGCTGATAAAAAATAAAATAAAATAAAATAATTCGCCTCATCTATAACCAGTGTTCATTGGACTCCATACAGCATGGAAATGGGGTTGATTGAGTTTCTTTTATCCTGGAAAGTGTAACTTACTTTACACTGCTATTATAGTTATTCGTTGTGCACGACGAACTGAAAAGTTGATGGAGAGCTACCCTCTCCTATGTTCGTGTGTAATTTTTTTTTAATAATGTCCAGTGCAGGATTGGGCTGATATGCTTCTCAGGATGTATGTGAGATGGGGAGAGAAACGGCGATACAAGGTGAGAGTGGTTGATAAATCCACGGGTGAAGAAGCTGGGATTAAGTCTGCCACCATTGAAATAGATGGCCGTTATGCCTACGGGTATTTGTCTGGTGAGAAAGGAACGCACCGCATTGTACGGCAGTCTCCTTTCAATTCCAAAGGTCTTCGCCAGGTAACTACTCGCATGATCCTTCTGTTGTTTTTTACTTCTGTACACAAAAAGTGGGAATCAATGCTCTCTTGGTCTTGGCTTGCAGCCAGACTGGCAGATCACCTTCATACTGCCTCTGTTTTTTGTGTTAATTACCCATTGTACCCTCAGTATTAGATGAATATCCCGGAAGTTAATGTCCAGAATTACCCATTGTTGGAAATGTCTGTATAGTAGAATTATAAACTCTGGAAATGAAAACTTCTCTGAGCATTGGTGATTGAAGTTGGTAGTGAAACATGGAGGGATGAGGAAAAACTTTTAAATCTTGAAATTTGGGACAGTGATAAATGTTTCTCCCTCCATCTCAAAGTAAGTGTTCACTATCCTGATTTTGGCTTAAAACGACCACTTAAGTTTGTTATTACGAAGACATATTGGGGCTCGTAGGGTAAAATCAAGCACTAATACAATTATGCTTTGTAATTACGAAAAGTCAATTACGACTCTTATTTTGGGATGTAGGGATTAAAAATTTGCAGTTGTTACTGCTGCCAAATTTCGGCAACCTGAGTTCTGCTAGTGTGTGCATGGTCTTGGAGATGGAAGAGTTGAGGCTTGATTCTTTGTACAGTAAAATATGTCGTACACAAAACGAAAAACAGGAGCCCTATTCGTTAAGGGATTTTTAAATGCATAATGATAGGGGTAGGTTTCTTCGGATATAATATGGTAATTTTCCGGAAAAAAAAAAATTGATCAAAGTGTATTCAATAAACTTTAGATCTATATATGGACTAGGTTAAGGGTTAGGAGTATAACATGTGGACCTTTATTTACTATTAGTATTCTGTTATTCCCAATGTAATTAAAAAAATAGTATTATTATCTGTTGAATGGAACCCACATCAATAAGAACACCAAGTTTTTTGTTTTTTAACACTAGTGTTCCCCGATTTGGAACTTCCTCTCCAGATCGCAAATCGATACTTAAATAGATATTGCTGGTAGCTATGGCTCAAATTATATGTTGTAACTTGAAGTTATATGCAGACAAGTTTTGCAGGTGTAGAAATCATGCCTCTTCTCCCCGAAGAATCTACAAACCTTGAAATACCTGAGGATGACCTGGAGTATAATTTCTCAAGGGCTGGGGGGAAAGGAGGTCAGAATGTGAACAAGGTCGAATCTGCTGTCCGTATTACTCACATCCCCACGGGCATCGCTGTTCGTTGCACAGGTTTGCTTAGCTCCTACACGACTATAATAACATAAATCATTTAAATTGCTTAAACCGTCATACTTGAGCAACTGAAGGCTATTTAGAGTATAATAGCATTCGTTTTTGTGTCGTGAATGCAATGCATTGCAGAAGAGAGGTCCCAGCTAGCGAACAAAAACAAGGCTCTAATCCGGTTGAAAGCCAAGCTTATGGTGATAGCGGAGGAGCAACGAGCAAGCGAGATAAAGCAAATAAGGGGAGATATAGTGAAAGCGGAATGGGGGCAGCAAATACGAAACTACGTGTTCCATCCGTACAAGCTGGTGAAGGACACAAGGACAGGGTTGGAGACATCAGATGTGTCCTCTGTGATGGATGGTGAATTGGAGCCCTTCATCAAAGCCTACCTCAAATACAAGTACAGCACAGCAATGTCTGAAAATAAAGTATAGGAACTATCTTCAAGTTTTGTAAGGAGTTACCTTGTAGTATGTATTTTGATATTTTTTTTGTATTTATTCTTTAACTCACCTCTGTAGCCTCAAATTCATAGTGTAGTAAGGGGCTATTTTATACCTTGTGGTCAAATATGATTCTCACACATAACTAACTAAATCAATTATGCTTAACTATTTCTTCTCAAGTTAATTTATTCTAAAATATAAATTCTGTTCTCTTTCATCATTTAACTAACTACATGGCTTCTTTTTTCATCAATTTGGTCCTTAATTTTTTTTTTTCAAAATTTAAAATAGTTTACGAACTTTCAAATATGGTGCCAAATTAGTTCTTGCCATTTAGTTTCTGTTAAATTTTTAAGTTAAGTGATCTGACCTTGATTTTAAATATGTTGAATTATCATTAATTTAAGTTATTTTGCTGATGTGGCAGGTCATGTGTTGGTCACGTGAATTGTTTAGTAGATTGTCACATCAACAAAATAATTGAATAAACGTAATTATTTAATCAATTTTAAATTCTACGTTAGACTACTTAACGGGGAAATTGACGGAAACTAATGACAATGTCAATTTTATTTGAATGTTCATGTCTATTTTAAACATCATTGAGACTCCAAAAAGGGTGATCTAGGATGACAAAATTTTGTCTTGGGTTGCAAATTGAACACTACAAGAATGTAATTTTTGTGCACCAAGAAGTCTATGTAACAAAGGTGTTATTCTATATGGACAAATGATTTGTAAGATCATTAGATGTAAATAAAGATCCATTTAGGCCTCAAGGAAGTGAGGAAGAACTAATTGGTTCTGAAGAATCATATTTAAGTGCAATAGGAGCACTAATGTATTTTGCTAGTCATATTCAACCTGATATTTCATTCGATGTGGATTTATTAGCAAGATATAGTTCTTCACTCACACGAAGACATTAAAATGAAGTTAAGCATGTACTTCATTACCTTAGAGATACAATGGATATGAGATTATTTTATTCGAATGTACGCAAGTCAAATTTGATTGGTTATGCAGATGCTGGATATTTGTCCAATCCGCATAATGGTCGATAACAAACCGGCTATTTGTTTACATGTGGTGACACGACCATTTCATGGTGGTTTATGAAACAAAGTATAGCAGCCACGTCATCTAATCATGCAGAAATATTAACAATACATGAGGCTAGTAGAGAATGTGTTTGGTTAAGATCGATGATTCAACATATTCAAGATAATTGTGGTTCGTTTTCTAGAAAACTAAATCCGACGATTTTATACGAAGATAACTCTGCATGTATATCCCAATTAAAAGAATGGTACATTAAAGAAGATAGAAGAAAACATATCTCCTAAATTCTTTTTCACTCATGATCTTCAAAAGAATGGTGATATTAATGTTCAACAAGTTCGTTCAAGTGATAATCTAGTAGATATGTTTACTAAATCACTCCCTACTACAACATTTGAAAATTTTGTCAGTAAAATTGGAGTTCGACGGCTCAAAGACCTTGAATGATGTGGTCATGAGGGGATTCAATATTCACTGTGCTCTTTTTTCTTTAATCATGGTTTTTTCCACCAGGTTTTCTTGATAAATGTTTTAATGAGCCAATATCTTAAATATGTATTACGGAGTATTTAAAAGGATAATATACTATTTTTCTATATCTAGATATTTTTTCCCACGGGGTTTTTTCTAGTAAAATTTTAGTGTGAAACATATTTTTTGAGTTATGGACATCTAAGCGAGAGTGTTAAGAATATTATTAATAGATATTCATTCACACAAGCAAAACCCAACACGTTACTTGGAGAAGAAGTCTCGAAGCTGGGTATTTACTTATGTTGTTATTACTTAAAATTGCAGTTTCCTATTATTTTGTATTTTCTATTTCTATGTAAGTTGTTACTTTATAAAAAAAGTACCAATAACATTGTTCTTCTCTCCACATTCTTGTCTTCTATTACTTCTCGTATTATTTTATACACGTTATCAACACGAGCCGTCTTGAGGTATTAATCACCAAAATAATTTTTTGGGTTACCATTGGTCTCTTTGTCTATTATATTTTATCAACACATCTATTTGATTCAACCTAAATTTATCATTAACTATACATGTTATAGTATCACAACAAACCAATACTTGTTTTTAAACTTTATTTACTACCTCTTACAGTGGTGTTAGTTCCTTACACAAAAGCAGAAGGCGATGGAAGTAGAAGAGGAAGAGAAAGAGAATGAGAAGATGGTACGAGAATGTGACGATCAGAGCTCTAAAATCAAATCAGAAGGAGATGGAGATCATGGAGATGGAGATGGAGATCATGGAGATGGGGATGGGCACATGCACCTAGTTATTGAGTACTGACCGGTAGTGATTCAACAATCTATTCATACGTTGGTTTGTTATGTTACAGGTCCCCATCTCCTCTCTTGCAAACAAGGTCGTATGCTTGTGTTTCTGTGAAGATGTTATGAGTTCTGAATTGAAGAAGTTGCTTAAGGAGGTTTATGCCCATGAAAAACGGGATGAATATGGTTTTGAGATTGTGCAATGTAGACTGGAGACATGAAAAAATGTGATGATGTTTTCGTACAGGAGAGTTACGATGATGTAGATTGGTTGAGAGTTCCTTTCAAGGACCCAAGTCATAGAAAATTGCTTCGAATTTTCGACAGAATCTATGACAATGATTCCTACAACTTTTTAGCAGATTTCCTTGTTATTGTTGACAAGCGCGTTTGAATTTTCTGGTGCTGAAATCCTCGAACATTATGGGGTCGATGGCTATCCTTTTACCCTTTTGAAAAGGAGTACAAAATACAGAAAAAAAAAAAAAAAAAAGCGAAACTTAAATTACTTCTTCCTGATTTAGACCTCTCTGGAAAGCGGGTCCTGGTGCTGTTTGCAACGCATAGGGATTTCATATCTAAAACTTATAAATGCGAAGCTGAGTTAGCAGGCATGTTAGGAGCCAAGTACGATGTAGATAAGTTCGAGATAGTGTATGTCTCATCTGACTACGAAAATGATATGTTTGACGAGTCCACCAAAGATATGCCATGGATAGAGTGTCCTTATTGTGAGGAGTCGGCATTGGAGCTGAGGCGTAAGCTTTTCAAGGTGTATATGGAGCTCAAATTGCAGCCTTTAATGAAGATGGCAAGCTTATGGCAAAGGGTTTGGGTTCGAGTCTGGTTTTGGAAGAATTCCCGTTTGTTTCAACGGATTTGAAACAGGAGATCTCTTACGAAGTGGTGAATATGTGGAAGTTGGATAAGTATTATAACCAAAGGCTGGAATTTGAGCTGTATCATTGACGCAATTTGAGCTTACAAGTTACAATGACAGTAGCAAAATCATACGACGTACTATATTACATGTGGATGTGGTTTTTAAGGTCCAATTTTGGAATGCAAGTACTTTATTCTTGGTAGAGAGATTGTGAACATCAATCACATTACATACTCAATTCCCCATGCATGGTTTTTTTCAATCTCTTCATCAAGTTTCCTAATATCAATTTTCGACAAATTTAAAGAATAACCCGTGTGATGAATTTCGGTTTAGATTATAATAGTTTGTTTACCTTATAATATGTTAGGGTAATTGCATGTTAAACAATGCCCATGTTTATTTGATCTTTATAACATCCCCATCAAAGGAAATTCAGAGCAGGCACTTATCGATCGTTCCTTATATATGTTTGTAACACATCCTGAGCTTGAGCTAAATCCACAAACTAGTCTTCTACTCTACGCACTTTCAGGCGAAATGCCGTCTTCAAAGATACATTTATTTCCACAACTTATTCCCCTTTGTGACATCTTTTATATCATTCAAGACTTTTCGGCCTAAACACCGGATCCAGCCAGCCGCCTCTTGGTGGCATTTGAAACAGACACCTGACCAAGCTTGTCGGTGTCTGTTGACACTGTTCGTTCTCTAAGAGACATGTAGTGTCGCAGCCAGTGTCCGGTGTAAACCTGAATTGTCAGCAACATCAGTAAACTATAACAGCAAATAAACCAAAACTACACATTTGTTATGTGAGAAACTAACCTGTTGTGGTCTCATAATTTTAGTATCCGGGTCATCCAGGGACTCTCGCCAGTGTGCCAAATATCCAGCCATACGAGGGATTGCGAATAATACAGGGAAAAACTCCGTTGGAAATCCAATTGCCCTGAATAACAAAACGTTAGGATTTTGTCTCCGGGTTTATGATTTGGAGATAATAGTCAATGATCTCTAACATATCATATATCCGGAACCACTCCAAAGTAAAACCAATCACGTCTTTAATCATACCTATATATCAGCCCGGAGTAGAAATCAACATTTGGATATAATTTCCGCTTAACAAAATACTCATCAGATAATGCAGCTTTCTCCAGTGCGACAGCTACCTGGAATGTGCACACACATAACTCAACAAATGAATCAATGAACTGATACAATTATGATGGTTTACAAGTTCCATGATACAACAAAACTTTCAGAACTTGGTTATTTTCATCAATCAATATAGACAATGGGCACTTAAGATCCCATCTCTTTCGATCAGCTTTTGTACTAACATTACACAATTGATATGATTGAAGCAGAAACAGAGCACATTAGTGTTTTTTTATTCTTCGGAAAGAGTGAGGTTTAGGATTGCACCTCGATAAGAGGATCCCGGCCAACAATTGAAAATACTTCCTCGGCCAGTTTCTTTATGACCTTTGCTCTTGGGTCATAGTTTTTATATACACGGTGCCCAAACCCGGACATCTTTCTCTTCCTACAGAAATATAATAAAATCTTAATGCAAACATATATAAATATTAAATAGTGCATAAGATAGTACACGATCTCACCTGTTCTTTACACCTTCAATGAACTCAGGGATGTTAGCAACTGTTCCAATCTCACTCAGCATCTTTAGCACTGCCTATATAAGATTCAAGGAGAACAAGTAATCAAAAGAGATTTATTTTGATGCAAATTTTGCCAGAATCCACCTATCCCCTAATGCCGATCTAGTGGAACTTAACTAAAGAACAAATGCTTTTCAACCAAGAAATAGAATGATAGACACGAACACTTATTCCTATATATACCTCATTTGCTCCACCATGAAGGGGTCCATACAATGCTCCAACGGCTCCAGCAAGGGCAGTGTAAACGTCAACACCACTAGAATTACAGTTATTAGAGTTATGAGATATCCATACTAACTACTTTCGATTGTTTGCCCACTTCACTAAAAACAAAAATGCTTACCTTGATGCAAGATGTCGTGCAGCAGCTGTAGAACAGTTCATTTCATGTTCTGCATGCAGTATGAAGAGGACATCTAGAACTCGAGCAAGTCGAGGATTGGGTTTGTAAGACCTGTTGCCTCTGCAGTTTTGAGAAAGAATATCTTAGTGCTACAGAATTTATTTCACTCAAGATTAGGCTTATCTAATACACACAAAAAAAAAAGAATAAAAATATTTTAGCAGCGATGCGGAAATATTTAAATCAGATAAGAACACTATGTGAAGAGTGGCCATTAAGTAATCCTACTAACAAGGAATACAAGATGATAGCAGAACTCACAATGAATCTAGCATGTATAAGAAGTTCTCTGAATATGAAAGGTTATTGGAAGGCAAAACGGGAGGCCTTCCCGCCAGCCTCAAATAAGCTGCAGCAGCTATGGTTGGTGCCTGCAGAAGAAATGGATGTGAATCTATATATGTCTTAGTTGATACATATGACTACAAATAAACTTCAAGAGGGCAAAAGTACACAGCACGCAAAAAATTAAACCAACATGACGATTCACAATAAAACCACTTTAGGGAAATTAAAAGAAGTTTGAATGATCAAACCTTCCCAAGTATGCGTGCTATTTGTTTATCTCTCACTTCTTTTGACTTGTAAAGATCTTGGCCCTAAACAATCAAAGAATTATGTCATAAATATGATACTGCATGCACCACCATCAATCAAACACATTAAATGATTCTGTAATTCGAACAAATAAGCAGCAGCTGCCACAGAACATGTTTTAAAACTTTAACGTATCAACATACATTTTCCTTGGCCTTAAGAGACTTGTGGTTAGTTCTCAATATGATAGATAAAAAAATTCAATTTTCCCACAGTGGCTAATTGGCTATAAATCTATCAGCCCTAGCAAAGATTCAGTTCAAGGATCAGGTTATAGTTGTTCATGACAAAAATTACTATGGCCATAAAATTCGTTTTTCGTGACGTAACATTTACTGCATAATATCTTCATGCGGACCCAGGGTAGTATGATTAGAGAACCAGACCCACGGATTTCTTATACAGCTGCATCATTCCAAACAAATAGAAATGTGAGCTACCATCCTTGACAGAGTAAAGGCCAGCCATCTCATCTATTGAATGGGGTAGAAAATCCATTTATTGCCCGTAAGTCATAACATGATGTCAATCAGCGAACTCATGCAAATATAGGTTGATCAAAAAAGTTAAAAACAAATAAAGAAAAAATTATCTTCCCAAAGATCAGAAGAGAGTCTAAGCATTCTTTTTGCATGGGAATCACATCACAAGAAAAGGCCATTATGTAGGAGAAAAATGGCTAGCTTAATTGCATAACATGAATTAGTGGAAAACTGGAAAGTGGAAACCTTCACCAGATAGCTATATTCTGGCAAGCTTAAATGCATAACATGAATCAGCGGAAAACTGGAAACCTTCACCAAATACCTATGTTCTGGCAAGCTTAATTGCATAACATTAAATGCAGAAGGTAGCATATGTTTCTGCTTATGAATATTAACCTTGTTTACTTGTGCAACAAAATTAGCAACTTACTCTCAGCGCAGGATTGGCATCAGGATGAAAAACAGAAAGGGCACTCATTGCACTGACAAGTACACCCATTGGATGTGCATCATGAGGCATCGCATGTATGATATCCTGCATAATAGATACAAAAGGAAACTATTCAGTAAGAAGCACCTAAAGGAAAAGAGGAAGGGGTTTGTTTAGGAACAAAAGAAAACATATCAGGGCTATGAAAAGTATTCCCCCTTACATCTGCTATGAACATTTTGTGGAACTAAGGCTCTGATATATTTGATAAACAATTACAGAATGCAGTAATGCACACCCACAAACACAGGGTAGACTATTTTCTGATGGTTAAAAGACAATGCCATCTCCCTTGACTCACAACTAAAACTATTATTTCCAGCTAAACCACTTATATGAGCAGACTGCAAAAGTGTTGTGGATAGCCAACTTGATGCTCACAAAGGTTATACACAAATTATCACATGGAAACCCTTATTATATCAACAAAAGAATATTCATAATATGTACTCCCTCTGTTCCAAAACGATGGCCTTGATTTCTATTTTGAGAAAAATTAAGGAGAAGTTAGTTAGGGTTGTGCATTTACTCTTGTAGCACCAAGGACATGTATTGTAACCAATGGAGCACGAATATGGGTACGAGTACCTGGTACGTCGGTACGACTATTTAAAAAAAATAAACTCTAGGTACAGGTAAGGAAGGGTAATTACAATTAAAAATAGTTAAAAAATTATGTATAAAAAACATAAAAACATAAAGATATTCAGTTTAGAAGAAGAGAGGGAATGAGATAGGTTTCAGATTGCTAGGTTCAATATATAGAATGGTCTTTTTAGAAGAGTAAATGAAATACATGATTTATGCTTTTAGTTCTTATATCCATGTTTTTTTATCAACAAATGGCATGTTAGAAGAGGAAGGATCCTCATAATTTGGTGATCTGCAAAGATTATAGAAGTCTTTTGGTATTCCAAGACTGCAAAACAAACATGTTTTATTTTTATTTTTATTTTTTAAAATACTCATTTGACCTTACCCAATATAGTTGACCGTACCCAAAAAGTAACTAGAAGGTACCCAAAAAAATAATATTGTTCATATCACTACCAGTATCCTGTAAGTACCCGGTATCAGTAGGTCCTCCAGGGAGTACCCATGGTTCACAAGTTGTAACAAACTCAAGGGATGCTAATGGACTTATTTTATGGATACTAGTTTACTACAAGTAATTTTTTTTTAATCAGCAAGCATACGAACATTGAGACTTGAAACTGAGACCTCGATGGAGTAAGTGAAATCAACCACATGCCCTACTGAGTGTTTGTATACTATTGGTAATTTATGGATAAAAAATTCCTAAAAAAGGAAAGAGGACACTCATTTTGAGAAAAAAATTCATGAGAAATATGACACCCATTTTAGGACAAAGGGAGTAATTGATAAACACCAGTACATGTACCTAATAGGCCTTGAGGAGTAATCATATATAAATGAACCCCATTATGATTCAACCCATAGATTTGGAAAGGAATGTTACCTACCAAATCAGGCAGGGGAATAATTTCCGTCAAGATGCATCATATGTAGTACCGATCAGCCAAACTAGATCTGCCTACCCTAGATTACCCATAAAATAGTATATTCATTTTACCACATGATGATAGATATAGCTTCTCATTCGCATTGTAACAGGATACTGCTTGACAGAACGTGTTTAAAAACTGAATTCAAATTATTCTTCATGTTTAAGATATGCGAAATGGAAGGTGCACAGTTCCAATTGAATGAACGGCTGGTTGGTAGCTAACCTCACAAATCATAATGAAGAACTTCAGTCTTCATATAGATTAAACTAGTCGGATATAAAATCAGCAACTACATGTTTCATAAGCAACAAGCTGCTAAATCAGCAGTGGGGTTTTTGAAGCCTATATTCCATAACCTAAATCCCGAAGACTATTGCTTCTTATCACATATCTCAAGAGATTACCATTACTAACCTAGTCCAAATAAGGATAGAGAAAAAGCAATGTAATAGATTATTGGAAAGAATGCACATAAGCTAAAGAAAGGAAGAAGTCTTGTTTAAGAGAAGCACACCAAAAGTCCCTGTGGAACGGCTGAATGCTGAGTAACAGCAAATTCCCATTCTGCTAATTGACTTTGGGAAGGCAGATTTCCGTACACTGCAAGAAGGAAACAAATAGAGTTAGACACAGATTCTTATACTTGTACAAACCAATCATGTTTGCAAGTAAAATGCAGAAATGCAACAAGTAGATTTGAGGAATCACTTCAGCCAAGTAACAAACTAAATCCGTTTCTAGCAAAAGAAAAGTATAGGAACTAATTAAATTCAATTTTACATAAATTATCATGTATTTGACCTTGTGTTTCGTTCATTAGTATTATTGCTAAAAGATGAATTATCAAACTCACATGTGAATCGAAAGAGTAACTGTCTTTGATTGTCAGCAGGCCTTAATATAGTTATATCGTAAACTAACAGTTGCCTTCAACTTGTTCAGTTACCAACTACAGTTTTCATACCAACTATCAGTAAGCAATTAATAGTTTACGGATGACTATTCAAGATTGCTTGCACTTGATTTTGTATTGGTAACAGTGTATTGATCAAAGCAAGAACATTGGAGCCTAAGAGGGTGTATAATTATTTATTTATTAATAAAAAATATAATAATAAAACACAAACGTTATAGGCAACATTTGCTAAAGGTCAGAACTAAGACTTTATTATGTCTATTGATGGCTCGCTAATCCATGAATCATGCGATAAAAACATCTACAAACAAAATCTTCATTCTTATATTTTGGGTCCAATACCACCTAGAAAAAACATTAATAATAACAATGATGCATTAGAAACCCATGGGCAAGTATACATTAAATGTCTTTCATGACTATTACTTGTTAGAACTTGGAAGTAAATCATGTGTTAGAAATCTCCCTTGAGAATACTTACTTAGGAGATAAGCCACTTCCAAAAAGGAACTACTCTCCGCCAATTCCTCAATCGGGTAGCCTCTATATCTAAGGATCCCCTCATCACCATCAATGTAACATATTGTTGACTGAACAGGAGCTGTGTTGAGATAGCCTGGGTCATACAGTTTGAGCCCCTTGTCATTATTTCCTGTTGTTATCTGTATATTTACCAAAACATTTGTCAAATTACAGAGAAGGGGGGAATATAAGAAAAATAAAAATTTGGGTAAACGTTAACCTCATCACTCATCAGTAGATGTACATTTATAATTTTATATTAAGAAACTGAAAGTAACTCAAAATCTTAAATTCAAAATCCTCAAAATAAAATTTAATCTCGTTCAAGGCAGCGACAGCGACGTAATATTAGAGTCAAGTGGAAGCACTTTCTTTCAGCTCCATGAAATGAAAAAACCACATGCCCTCCAGAATTTTAAGAAACATCATGTTAATTAATTGAGACTAAAATTTAAACTGGTTTCGCTTGACTGAAAACACTAGAACATGTTCAGAAAAACAGGTGAATGATCCGAGTGCATAGAGATAGTATCTCCAACACTGATCTGAAATGGCACCCCATAAATAATTCATAACATAGAACCTTGCAAACAATTCATAATCAAATCAAGGACATGGTCATCTAAGACCATAAAGTGGACCCATGTTGCCTATGAATTCACACATCAAGATCAACCTGCATCAAAGCTAACTAACACACAAGAAATTTTCATCCCGACAGTTAGGTAGACCAAAAGCATGAATAATCCAGTGGAAAAAGGTCCAATTTAGTCCATGAACTATCCAAAACGTGACGATTTAGTCCTGAACTATCAATCGAGTCCAAAGGTCATCCAGTTGTGTGAATTTAGTCCAAATGTTTTCAGAAACCGTGTCAAATCGTGACATTCTGCCAAATCCATGGACGGAATCCTTTATTTGACACATAAGTAGGAACTAACAAATTCCGTCCATAGATTTGACACGGTTTCTGAAAACATTTGGATTAAATTCACACGATTGATAACCTTTGGAATTGATAGTTCATGGACTAGGTCGGCACGATTTGTATATATTTCAGAGACTAAATTGGACCTTTCTCCTAATCCTCCTAATCCAGTACGTGTATCACTAATGAATTGCAAAAACCAAAAATCAAGCACGAAATTGGACAAATTCATAGAACGATCTGCTAGCAACCAAACAGAAGATGAAAATCGAGCTTGTTTACTATTGTGAACCAGATCCAAGTAGCGAGCGTAATGTAAGGATAAAGATATGAAATAGACCTTCTTAAAGTCGGCGGATTTGAGAGTGCCGTGTTGGGAGATTTGGAGGTGGTATTTCTTGGCGGTGCGGTCGTCGACGACGGTCAAGGAGCCCTGGAGGTTGCCCGGAGGCTGCACCATGGATTGGGAGGAGACGCATGATGGATCCAGAGTTGCCGACTCCGGAGCAGCAGTGGCTGCAGCAGATAAATGAGCGGAGAGCACTGCTAATCGGCCCTCAGCTTTCGACATTTTCTATTGGGGTTTGCTTGAAATGAAATGATGTGAGAAATGTGTTGTGGCTTGTTCTTGTTGCTGTTGATGGTCAATCTCTAGAACCCAATTCAATTGAGTATAAATAGGATCTTCTTCTTCTTCCAAGGATTGTCATCTTTGTCTCCATTACTAGTCTTCTCACTAATACACGTGCCATGCTTATCTTCACCTTTTACACTACTGATTTTTCATGCACGTTTCCGTTTGAAAAAATAAACAAAAAACAAATAAGAAAAATGTTTTTTTATTTAATTTTAGACAGGTCAATAACTTTCTTTAAAAAAAAAAGAAGGTTAATAACTTCATATCAAAGAGATCGGACAACGTCTAAATTTTACCGATCCACAAAAGAGTTTTGTCTTATCTAAGATATGTGCATGGGCAACTATTTTTCTATTTACATGCAAAAAACTGACATTAAGACTATTATCATACAATACTTGCTTTATGTCCGCAATAGTTGTTCTATAGTCCGCTCTGCTGATCTACTCCTTTGGGCTACTGAGCTAGGTGTCCCTGAATAGAGACTTGGCAATTTATTTGATAGATATATTTAGGATTAATTACCCCTATGGTCCATGTACTATCATAATGGACCGAATTGGTCCCTACTTCAAAACGGACCAAATTAGTCCCTCTATTATCAAAATGTGAACCCCGTTAGTCCCTGCCATCAGCTTCCATCCAAATGACCGTTAACTTTGCTGACGTGGAATTTTTCTGAATAAAAATAATTCAAAAACATAAAATAATTATACAGTCAGCGCATACGGGTGGCATTTTTTATATAATAAAAAACTAATTTGACACGTGTCACATTGTGATTGGTGAGTTCAAATTTTTTAATATTTTTAATAATTATAATTAAAAAACTCTCTACACCAAGAATTCTGAAAAAGGATTCTGAAAAACCCTAGAAATCACCCACAGG
>JAYMTF010001422.1:0-23494 GCA_036897485.1 Pelargonium nanum | reverse complement strand
TTCACTGGGGCGACACGCCCCGGGGGAGCCGCTCCGGCTGGTGTCCAAGCGGTTCGGGTTGGGCATTTCCACTTGCCACAAGCTCGTCCTCGAGGTCTGCTCCGCGATCCGGACCGTCCTGATGCCCAAATTCCTCCAATGGCCCGACGAGACCAAATTGAAATCAATAAAGGACGATTTCAAATCGATCTCCGGGATCCCGAACATTTTCGGGTCAATGTACACGACCCATGTCCCAATCATCGCCCCGAAGATCAACGTAGCAGCTTATTTCAACAAGCGCCACACGGAGCGGAATCAGAAAACCTCGTACTCGATCACGGTTCAGGGCATGGTTGACCCGAAAGGAGTGTTCAGCGATGTGTGCATCGGGTGGCCCGGTTCGATGCCGGACGAGCAGGTTCTAGAAAAGTCTGCTCTGTTCCAGAGAGCAAACAGAGGACTCTTGAAGGACATGTGGGTCGTGGGCACTTCTGGGATCCCGCTAATGGACTGGACTCTGGTTCCGTACACGCACCCGAACCTTACCTGGGCTCAGCACAAGTTCAACGAGAAGATCAAAGAGGTCCAAGGCGTTGCAAAAGATGCTTTTGCGAGGTTGAAAGGTCGGTGGTCGTGTCTGCAGAAGCGCACGAAGGTGAAGCTCCAGGACCTGCCGGTGGTTCTTGGGTCTTGTTGTGTCCTGCACAACATTTGCGAGATGCGCAACGAGGTAATGGTGCCGGAGCTCGGGATTGAGATCTTTGACGATGAGATGTTGCCTGAGAATTGCGTCAAATCCATGAGTACAATACAAGCTAGAGACCAAATTGCTCACAATCTCTTGCATCATGGCCTTGCAGGCACTTCATTTCTAGGCTGATTCTCAAATATACATAGACCAAATTGATCGGATCCAATTTATTTGTTTTTTGGCTGACATTCTGGACACTCGTATTATATATATCGTACTAGTAATAGTAGTCAATGTTCTCAATTGAACTTGTGATTCTTTTGCTATGGCGCTTGTTACAGTCATAGGACAGCAATAACATTAACTGAACATTTGTGTGATTATGGGTTTTGTTGTATATTTCATATATGGGAAGAATTTCTGAAGATTGGGTTTGATAAAGATGCAATTTTGGGACATAAAGGCTTCACTTTTGGATCTTACAACGTTGTTGTAGACTACTAATTTTGTGGAGTTGATTCAGTTTATGGAAACTTTTGACTACTAATTTTATGTCGGAGAAGTGAGAACAACATATGTTTTCTTATACAGTTGGAGGCAATAAATTATTCCCTCGAAAGTAAGTTTGATGTCTGGGCTATTTTTATTTTGATTCGAGTGCTTCTTGAAGCCGTCTTTCTATTCATGGCAATGATGGGAGCAGGAATGAGTAGTTGACTGTGCGATGCTTAATTTTAAGAGATTGTACTATAGTAATTAATCAGTTTGTCTGATGGAAAGTAATAAAAAAAGTGGGTGATGTTAGGAATTGATGGTTAATGCTAAGTAACAAGTCATTACAACACCAAAATTTATGTTTCATAACTTGCTACTTGATCGGCAAGCGGTATTTTATTAAATATAATCCCAAAAGAAAAAATAGAGTACACGAAAGGAGAAAAAAATGCTCCAATGAAAATAAAAAGTACATGAATTAAAATGACTTGAAAAATGACCAAAAGTTTGGGATTTTTTGAAAGTGGGAGTGAGGATAGTGAGAGGTTGCTGCCTTGGACAGAGAACATGTCATGTGGGAAATGGTGCACTGCATGGGTGATCATAATGACAGTGTGGGGAAACTGCAACATCATTAATGAAAGTCACTTGAACCAATGAATTTTCGATGAGAATGATGTTGGAGAGACGCCGGAATATGCTGGAATACTAGAGGTTTGATGAAGATGAAACTCTTATGAACAGTAGAGCACCGTTGACAGTAAGTGTTGAGAAGGGGCTTGAGCGGGGTAGCAGGGCCTGAGGTACCGATGACGATGAGATGGCCTAGGCGTGCGTGACTCGGAATGGAAAGCTTTGGAGATGAAAATAAGCGAGCTACAAAGTTATCAAGTTGTTGACGACATGTGACTGCTGAGGTTGATGAAGACTTAGTAGCTGAAAGCTTGGCACCCTTGCCTGGACTGCACGGTGTTGTTGAGTTGCTAATTGATAGAAGAGTAAACCCACATACTTGAAAAGGCAGGTGACTTGAGAGGAAGACACAACGACATGACATGACTTAGCTTGATTAGTGCAATAACATATGATTTCCAAAATCCCAACAACAGCAAGGAGAGCACTGAGGTGAAGCAAGTGAAACTGAAACAGCTACGAACAAGAGTTTGAGCACTGATCCGAAGCTTGGTATAGAGGAAGACAAAACCGGACGGCGAGACTTGAGTAATGTAAATGTACTTCTGAGATGAGAGTTACTACTTTGTGTGTGGAAAATAAATTTAAAATAGAAAGACTTAATATAATTTTCATCTCTCGTAGGCGATGACTCAAACTAACAAAGGGATTCATAAAATTCCACTTACAATCTAATCATGGTCCAGAAGATAGTGAATACTCGCGTTCTTAACATCAATAACATTGATTGCTCTTTCGTGTTATTGGAAAGTAAATCATATCTCTCTACTATCTCACGACATTTTCAAGACTAGGCAAAAAAAGAAAAATAATCCATACACAATATCAAACTTGATTCAAATTAATGGTGCCCAATATAGTGATTGAATAATGTTAACTAAATAATTTAGAAGAAAACTATCATGAAAAAATAAATAAAAATACTATGTTGTTTCATGACATTTTACACTGGACTATAGTGAATGTACTAGGATGCTGAAATAGAAAAGAAAGATGTTTCATTATGTTTATTTTTTATTAATGATTTCTTTGCATTTTCTCTTTAGATTACCAAAATAAAATATGCAGCTACAACCTTTTAAAAAGTAAATAAATGCACATAAGGAAGATTGTATATATCTATGAAAATGCATAGTCAATTTTATAAGAAGTGTCAAAAAAATTTGTTTATCATTATCATAATTATGAACAAATTTGATGAATCTGAAAAAAAAAAAACTCAAGCATTTGTCCAATATCAAGCAATATGTTTCAGAATTGTATAATTTAAATTGTTACTAATAAAACATAATATCCATTTTTACGATTTTGTGTTGTTTTAGAGGATAATTTTCCAATTATATACAATGAATTAATATTTATACCAAACGAAAAAAAAGAATTAATAGTATGCAGTTAACTCGGACCATATTTTAAGTTTCAAATCAATCAACGAACTGACAGGTAAGTGTCCATCCTCCGAGCACATATATACAAGGAAGCAGCTTATTGAGCCAGCTTAGAAATTTATCCCCAAAACACCCCTCCTCAAAATGCCATTTAATTTCCCAATAAGACGAAACAATGGGCACTTCAGTAATTGAACACATGACCTTCTCATTGCCGATCAAAACACAGGGCGCTTCTTCCTCCATGGCTTCGTACGAACATTCGATTTGAAGCTCAAATCTCCGAACCACCGCATCAGAATATCCAATTCGAACCTTCGAATCCTTAAATCTCATTTCCGTCCAAGCTACAGGAAGCTCCAGCTATTGCAAATCCGAGGTAGATTTGGAGGTACATATGTTTTTTTTTCTTGAATTTTGATTTGATTTCATTTTTAGGGTTTTGATTGCTACTGTAGTTTGTTGATTTTTGAGTTCTGGAAGGTGAATATTGTGTTTTGTTTTTACATTTTTGGGGTGATTCAACTGTTAGGGTTTGATTTTGTATGGCATCGTATTATTTTTCTATCAGGTTTTGAACTAGTTCTCGATAGAAGTTTTGAAAATTAGAAGCAAAATAGTGTTTCTGAGCTTACACTAGCCTAAATTTTATGTACTACAGTCTCTGTTCTGAAGCATCTGATTTTTTATGATCAGAAGGAATTGAGGGTATGTATATAAATAATTGGAAATAAAGAAAATAGTTGACGATTTGCCGTGCTATCTGCGTATTTGGTGGATGATGCATTGAATTGAGTGAACTCGAGGGAAATAGTGTAACTAACTGGAAAAGGAAAAAAGAAAGAAAAAAAGAGATGCTTTTAATAAGAGTGAAGATCATGGGTTAAATGTTTGTTGATTCACTTGCTCAGGTTGCTTTCAGGTATAATGGAATGACGGTAATATGATTAGCTGAACTAGTTTAAATTTCCTATATGCAGTGAATTTTGAGAGCAGAATACTGTGACATTAATTTACTTATTAGTGTGAGTCGTGGCATATGTTGCCCTTTCATCTTTGTATTGTTTAAGTTTGTTTTATTGGGATAGATAATGTGTTGGGACTGTTTGAGCTTCTGTTGCATTAGATAACAGCAACATCAGTTAATTCACAACTATCTGCTTTTCCAAGTCTATTTTATTTTTCTGGAGAGTGTAGTGCATGTTTGGAATGAAGAACCGTCAAAAGATCACAAATAATGGAACATGTAGGCTGCAAGGAAAAGATCATTGTAATTATGTTATAGTATGCTGCATTGAGTTTCATGACAAGAACACAGATGATTTAAATGTTATTTGTTATGTCTATTAAGGATTCTTACACCTTCTATGAAGTATGGATCAATTGTGTGCTTATTTCCGTGAGCTGCAATAGTAATATGAAAAAAGGACGTACCTTTTGAGGAAATATACATTGGTGGTAGTCTTCTGGTACTTTCCTGTATGAAAAACTTTGGAATTCCAAGTTCATTCCAAATGTTACACAAGTGTTCAATTTAAGTTGGCATCTCCTATTTAATTGATGAAGCTGAAAATAAAGTTGCAAAGAAAGAAAGTCTAAACTAGAAGAATGGGATACTTTGGATTCAGTGCCTATGAGCAGGTGATTGGTGTGCTTAAAATATGAGTATGATTTATTGAAGATGTGAGATGGAAATTGGGAATGCAAAAAAACACTAAATTTTATTAACTGAAAGAAAATTGAATACTATTAGTGCAGAAATTGAAGTCAATGAGATAATATTATTTTTCCTATCTGGGCAGGGAAAAGGTGTTGGGGATTGAAATTTGGTGATTATATTTATTTGTATCTTTTAGTCACTCGAAAAACCTAAGTGACAGTTACTTAATCCCGAATCAGATCTTGGACGATGTGCTGCCTACTTGCAGCACAAGGAGTCTGTATTTAAGGGGATGTTAGATGAATGAATCTCACTGTAGTTTTTCTCTAACCTTATGTGATTTAGCTGATGAAGGTTATTTTTTGACCCCTACCCAATTTGGTACTGTGAGCATTAATTATCTCTACGTTTTAACATGCAATAATTTGTAAGGTTTAGTAGCTCATATATAACTAAAAACTTGATTTGGTTTTTATCCTTTGCAGGTCTTTGCTCTGTCGTAGTTCTTTGAACTTAGAGTTTGGCCTGTATGTGCTGTAGCACTACAGTTTTGTCATGCACCATTGTGTTTATCAGGCTTGTGAAAAGAAGGATGTGTGGATATTGATGCTATGGCAACATCTAGCAAGTTTGATCTGTCTTCTGGTAGCCCTGATAGGCCATTGTACACCAGTGGGCAGCGTGGATCTTACGTCTCTGGTACAATGGAGAGATCAAGTAGCTTTCGTGAGAGCACAGATAGCCCATCTCCTCTTCCAAACATGTCAAGAACCAGTTCGGTTGTGAATGATGTTACAAACTTTTTTCAGTGCTTACGCTTTGACCCAAAGTTGGTGGCTGCAGAACATAAGTCTAATCGACAAGGGGATTTTAAACGAAATGTATGTCTTGCTCTTGGTGTTTCTCTGGAAGAGTCTTCTTCTGGGTCTTCAAAAGGCAAGCTTCTACAGCCTCCCTTGCTAGAGGAACTCAAACGGGTCAAGGCTGGTCTACGTGAAAGTTCTATCAAATCCAGGTAGTTCATTGTATATAATGTATCTTGATAGTGATATGGTTGGTTTACAAACATGTATTCTTTAACAGGGAACGTGTAAAAATGTTCAATGAAGCCTTATCTGTATTCAATAAGTTCTTCCCAGTCAAGAAGAGATCTCGATCAGACGTTTTTCCTAATGACCGGTCGGTCCTAGGGACAGGGCTAGGAAAGATGGGAACTCAGAGTCATGCAGGTACCGGTGCTTTTGATATTGATCAGCAAAAACCAGAAGAACGATTAAAGAATGTTCCAAACAAACGGACTCGAACTTCTTTGGTGGATGTGAGGGTTTGTATATTTGACCTTCTCTTTCCCTGTTTACTCGAATTTGTTCATATTATGCTTTGTAGTATTTTACTATTTTATATGAGTTGCTTTAATTAAGATTGTCAAGATGTCATGCAATAACTTGCATCTACTATATGGTGGTTTTCATATTGTTTTGTAGATTGCATTGCCTTATGTAGTTCTTTGGAATGGTATTTATTGTTTCTCGGACACATTGTTTTTTAGTACCTAGTTTAAAGTAAACATGTTTCATTATGTAATTAATGGTTGCTTGAGGTAGTTTTCATATGCGGTTATTTGATCCTATCTGTATTTCTATGCTGATTTTTTAATTCTGTTTTTGTTGTTTTTATTATGTTACTATGTATGCCATTGAGTTTTTGGTTCTCTGAACTGTCCATCCTCTCCGGTAAATCTGTTCACATGTCATGCCTCCATCTCGTGGACATTGTTCTCTTTATGCTTGCACCCACTTTCTTGACTACACCATTGTTTCAATCAGAAGATAATATTTTTTATTGATCCAGATGGATGTGCGGAGTAATGCTGTTGTTAGGCCATCTGCGGCTGTGGATAGAGATAGGGACATGGTAAGGCTTGCAAATAGCGGTGCTGTTCAAAGTGAGGATCGGACATTACCTATTGGTGTTGATGGTTGGGGGGAAAAGCCAAAAATGAAGAAGAAACGTTCTGGGATAAAGCCAGATGTTTCTTCAGGTGTGGTTTCGCCTAAGCCCATCGATGGCTACAGGGAATCAAAACAGGGAATGCAACAAAGACCAATTACAGATTCCCGTTCAAGGTTGAGTAATGACTCCCATGTATACAGGTATACTTAATGGATTGGTCCATGCATCTGCCAATGGTAGCAATGATGCATTGATTGTATCCACTTGGTTGTGGTTGCAGTTCTTCTTTTAGTTACTGAAGTATAAATACAACAAATCACTGGCTATAACTCATTATTATTATGCTAGAGAATTATTTACTTGGAAAATGGAGAGAGGAGGGGTGGGGTGGGTAGTCAGTAAATATGATTGCGTTACATTTTCATTTTTCCCTCAGGAGCAAAGGGTAATGCCATTGCCATTCCAGTATTTCAGCAATTTTGGAAATTCTGTGTCTGCTGGAAATGGCATGGAAAATCCATTTACCAAATGCGTTGGTTTGGAATGGCAAGAAGATCGGAACATATTTATAGTTACATATAGTCTATAGTAAATTAAACATTGTCAATATTTCAATTATTTATATTCGGCATGTGCTGTCATCACATCATATTTTCGGCATGTGCTATCAATTTATCATTCTATGCTAGAAAATCCTTCTATTGATTAGCGGCCAGAAGGATACACCTAAATGATTCTGAAGCATCTGTGCTTTCTGTCTCATACATGAGGCATGAAATTATTGCATCAATCGTGTATTTGCTATATGTGCCAATTATGAGTATCTGCTAAAACTTGAGGGATGCAGTGAGGCACTACTTAATTAAGGTTTCTCTAGCAAATACCTGAATGGGATATGGGTTGGTATTGTATTAACCTTTTCCTTGTCAGCTTTAGTTCAAGTCTGTATCATGATCTTTAATACCATGATTAATAATTTCCCTTAAATTTGAAGAGAAAGAAAATGTGTAGGATGTATGAAAACTATGCTCTCCCTCAGTTGTATAATTTTAGTCATGAAGGATTCTTGCTTAAGGTGAAGTAGTACTTTTATACTCATTCATTTTGATATTAATACAGGCCCGGAGCTACTAATGGCCCTGTTGGAGTTGGAAAGTCGGATTGTGTCTCACAGCAGACTGGATTGGGCATGCGTCCTTCCATTCCAAGGCCTGAACAGGATAACACTTCCCTTCTCAATGATAGGAGAGATCGCCCTTTTGGCTCAGATAAGGAAAGAGTGAATCTAAGAGCTGCTAACAAGTATGACATTTTATTTTAGTACATAGTGTTTAGAAGTTATTTATTGTTATTTTCATTTTTTATTGCCCATAACAATCTCTGACTGCATTTTCTTGTGAAGCATGCGCCTTCTCACTTCTGCTTTTCCAGTCCTATATTTTGTTTGATTATGCTTTGTTTATGATTTTTTGAATCCATTTAATGCTCAGGACAAATGTCCGCGATGATTTTAATTCTGCTAGTCCTACTTCAAGCACAAAAATGAATGCATCTGTTCGGGCTCCACGATCAGGATCAGGCGTTGCACCCAAACTGTCCCCCATTGTTCACAGATCAACTGCTTCTAGTGATTGGGAGATTTCTCACTGTACAAATAAGCCCCCTGCTGCTGTTGGAGCTAACAATCGCAAACGCATGGCATCAGCACGGTCATCATCACCACCTGTTGCCAACTGGGCGGGCCAGAGGCCTCAAAAGAGCTCCCGTACAGCAAGAAGAACAAATTTCATTCCTATTGTTTCAAGCAATGATGAACAACCTGCTTCAGATTCTGTATCTGATGCCACTGTTAATGAAATGGGGTTGGGATTTGCTAGACGGTTATCTGGCAGTTCTCCTCAGCAAGTTAAAATAAAAGGTGAACCTTTGTCTTCAACTATGTTATCTGAAAGTGAGGAGTCGGGGGCTGCTGAAATTAAATCCAAAGATAGAGCCAAAAAGTCTGATGAGATTGATGAGAAAGCTGGACTGGGTGTTCAAAAGGTGTCAACACTAGTGATGTCATCAAGAAAAAATAAGATGGTCTCTGGGGAAGACATGGGAGATGGTGTTCGGAGGCAAGGGAGGACTGGGCGGGGAGTTGGTTCCACAAGGTCCCTCGGGCCATTGACAGTGGAAAAACTTGGAAATGTGGGAACAGCTAAACAGCTTCGAAGTGCAAGACTTGGTTTTGAAAAGACTGAAAGGTTTCTCCCCATTTTTTATTTATCTAGAATACGTTCTCTCCGTTTTTTGTAGTCAAAATATTTTTGTTCGTATGATGCCTATCTCATAGTTCTGTGAAATGTTTTACTCAGCAAGGCAGGCCGTCCACCGACTAGGAAACTTTCTGACCGTAAGGCTTATACACGTCAACGACATACAGCAATCAATTCAACTGCAGATTTTCTTGGTACTTGTCCTCCATTCTAAAGAAGTATAATATGGGATTCCTTGATATCTGTTATTTATAGTTTTGTCTTCAACTTATTTTTGGGTTGCTTTATTTAGTTGGTTCGGATGATGGACATGAAGAGTTATTGGCTGCTGTGAACGCTGTAATTAATCCTGGTACAGATCTTGCTGAAAGATGAGTTTATTTTATCACCAAAACCCTTGTTTCTGTTGGATTGACTGACTTGATTGTCACTTCAGGTCACGCCTTTTCCAGCCCATTCTGGAAGCAGATAGAGCCCTTCTTCGGTTTTATGTCTGATGCAGACATTGCTTATTTAAAGCAACAGGTGTTTTCTCATTTCTTTTAAAGACATTTTGAATAATAATTTTCCTTTAACTGACATGATAATGTTGACATTCATTGTTCCCTACTGAATTTTGTTATGTAGAATAGTCAATTTAGATTCATGTCATATTCAAAACAATCATGGTGGAAATTATTTGTGTATGCTAAGAACACCTTTGACTTGCATGTTACTTAGTGGGTCTCTGTCATATTATATACAACATAACTTTATGAAATATTTGTGTCATATTTAGAATAGTCAATTTAGATTCATGTCATATTCAAAACAATCATGGTGGAAAATATTTGTGTATGCTAAGAACACCTTTGACTTGCATGTTACTTAGTGGGTCTCGATCATATTATCTGCAACATAACTTTATGAAAGAAAATATGGTGAGTTTTCTTAATTTATTTCCAATGTAATTTTCATAAACCCTTTCTTTTGGTTATAGGCTCTTAATTCTCTGTATATAGTCACTAATAATTATAGGTTAGTTGTATTGATGCATAGAAGATTCATCCATTGAATTTTGCACATTATCCTGAATATTATACAGATCCACGGGCACTTCATTGTGCGAGAAAAAGAATGATGCAATTATCTTGATAATGTAGGTCTGCAATATGTGTTAAAAACTAGTTTCATGGATTTTGAGTAAGAACTATAATTTAGTTGTCCTTATGTTTCATTGGTTGAACTGTCAAATAGCATGTCATGGATTTTGGTGAAAACCTTTTTATTTAGTTGTCCTTTTTTATCATTGGCCGAACTGTCAAATAGCATGTCATGGTGTGGCATACTTCATTAATTTAACTGCACATATTCTATTTGTACAATTTTGTCAAATATGTTTTCGACTGATCAAGTATGGTGTGGCATACTTCTTGTTTTCTCAATGCACTATTGTTTCACTATTATTGACTTCGCTCTGTGTTCTAGCCTCTAGGTCACATTAACCTTGCTAATGTGAATACTTAAAAAACCACGTCCAAATCTAATACTCCCTCCGTAATTTTTGACCCAAAATGAGTGTTATTTATTTATTTAGAAAGTTCGTTATGCATGTATTGTCAACAGTAAGTTAGTATTCCTTAAGTTTGTTATAACTCATGATCATGAGAAAACAAGAGTAAATATAGCGGACTAACTAACTTCTCCTTAATTTTTCTCCAAATAGAAACAAAGACACTCACTTTGGGAGGGAGAGAGGGAGTATGTATTTTTTTTCTTCCATTGATTGGATTCTTTGGATGATTATTTAATGATTTTGCATGTAGTTTAGATCAGGGTGCACAAGTTCGTTTTTCAATCTTTTGAACATCTAAAATATTATGAAGGCGTGATTCTATTAATTTATAGAATCTGGGACATGATAGAATCTATATTTTCCTTGAGAAAGTTCTACAATGGATAATAGTAATTATAGTATCGCTACTTACACATTTTTCTTTCAGGCAAATCTTGGATCCAGTCTGTTGGCACCAACACCAGTACCTTTTGATGTAGATGGCGATGCTGTCCTTAATGGATTTGGGTTTAATGAAAATGAAAAGGGGATGAAGCTTTCTACTGAAACAAATTATGGTGAACTTATGGGACAGGGGATGGAGGATCAAAATATGATCCCCCTTTGTCAGAGACTCATAGCTGCTTTAATTCCTGAGGCAGAAAACGCAGAGGTCTGGAGTGGTGGAAATGAAGATGCTAGTATTGATGTATATGGAACTGGATATGAACTGGATGAAGAGTTGGAACTGGGGAGTTCGAATCACCAGTCACTCGTTGACTTCTCACATACTGGACGTACTGCTCTCAATGGTTACAGAATTAGTGGGAAGCCTGAACACAATGATCAAGAAAGTAATTTATTGGGCATCTTAAACGCGGGGCTAAACTCAAATTTCTGTGATTCCCAAAATGGCTTATATGGTGACCAAAGACTGATGCCTAGTATGGCCTGCTCAGAAATTCAGTATGATAGTATGGATATTAATGAAAAACTGCTCTTGGAGATTCAAAGTATTGGAATCTTCCCTGAGGCAGTGGTATGTGTGCTTCTGTTGATCTTAGATGCTAATTCTGCATTTTAATTTTTTGTTCATGCAATCCATATTTGGTGCTAGCTAATTGGTATTTTTCCGCATGTCATAAGTTAGTTTGTTGAATAATGAATAAAGCAGTAAACTACCAATCCTAACTTCTTTTGTATAATGTTCATATGTTATTTTGTTTGAATGTTCAGCCCTCCATAGCACAGGCAGGCGGTGGAGGAATCAACGAGGATATCAGCAAATTGGAGGAGAAATTCCATGAGCAGGTAATATTTTCTGACAGTATTCTAGAAGTGCTTTTGTCAAATAAATCTCTTGAATTCCCAACTTCATTGTATTTATTGCATATTTTATCCTTTCAATATTATTACAGTTGTCCTGGGGTTCTTTTACCAGAACACATGTATCTTCATATGCAGTATATTTTGTTGGTTGTCTGATTGTTTAGCTTGCTTGTATAATAGGTTTCCAAGAAGAAAGATTCCCTGGATAGACTTTTGAAATCTGCATTAGAGAGAAAAGAATTCCAAGAAAGGTAAAAATTAATCTTGCTGCAGATTAATTTGTCTTATATGATTACTGATATTTTTTTTTTTTTCGGTGCTGAACCTTCTTAAATGATGTTGTTAATATCTATTGTAAATTGTGTACAGGGAGTTCGAACAACGTGCCCTTGACAAACTTGTTGGAATGGCCTATGAGAAGTACATGGTAATATTCTTGGTTTTGAATGTCCCTTGTTTTTCCTTCTGTCATCTAATTTTGACGTAATTATTTTTAAGGTAAAAAGCCCATTTTGGTACTTGAACTTTTGCCTATGGACCCATTTTGGTTCCTGAACTTTTTTTTAACCTAAATTAGTCCATGAACTTTCAAATATGGACCAAAAATGGTCCTTGCAATTAGTTTATGTTAGTTTCTCTGTGAAGTGGTCAGACGTGGAATTTTGACATATAGTAAATAGTTATTTCTTATCAATTATTTTGCTGACATGGAGGTCCAACGTACAAGTGGATCTGTTTTAACAGGGTCTCTTTCTCTCATTTGCTTACATGTAATACATATTTACTATCATTTGCATTCATGTTACTTAGGATCGTTTTTCAGATCTCCAATTGGAGTATGATTTCATCGTAGTAATGCTGCTCCAACTAATAAACTTTGTTTTACAGTCTTGTTGGGGTCCGAGTGCCACTGGTAGCAAGAGCTCCAGTAACAAGATGGCCAAGCAAGCTGCCTTAGCATTTGTTAGGCGGACATTAGAACGGTACCATAAGTTTGAGGAGACAGGTAAGAGTTGTTTCAGTGAGCCCTTATTTAGGGATATGTTTGCTTCTGGATCCTCCCTCCACAATGGTGCGCTGTCAATAGATACTACTGCAGAAGGTGAATCTGCTAAACCACATGCCAGCACAGTCACGCGATCCTTGGAAGCTAGAGTTTCAGGTAATTCATTTAATACTTACTGATTAAATAGTTCTGTTCAAAATAGAGTATTATTGTGTAGATCAATATGAGAAATTTTCTTGCTTTCTACTACAGTTTCCATGGGTTCACAGCAAAGCCCTTCAATGACTTCAAGGTTGGGTCAGAACATGGATAACCAGGATATTAGTTCTGATTTGCATCTGCCTCTAAATCACACTTCTGAACAAAGTATCAAACAAGATACATGGACAAATAGGGGGAAGAGAAGGGAATTGTTGCTTGATGATGTTGTTGGTATTGCGATTGGTGCCTCTTCAAATGGCCCTTCAGGCATTGGAAGTTCTCTTTCAAGCAGTACAAAAGGAAAGAGGAGTGAAAGGGATAGAGAGGGGAAAGGGCACGGCAGAGATGTGTTATCTAGAAATGGAACTAATAAGATTGGTCGGCCAACATTGTCCAATATTAAAGGAGAAAGGAAACCTAAATCAAAGCTTAAGCAGAAAACAACTCAGTTATCAGTATCTGTCAATGGCCTAATTGGCAAGATATCAGAACAACCCAAACCTGTAGTGCCTCCTGTGTCAAAGTCAAGTGAAATAACTGCCAGTAACAATACCAAGGACAAAAGTGAGTTTGGCTTGGAGGACTTGGATGACCCTATTGATTTATCCCACCTGCAATTACCAGGTATGGATGTTCTGGGTGGTGATGATCTCGATGGCCAAGGGCAGGATCTTGGTTCATGGTTGAACATTGATGATGATGGGTTACAAGATAATGACTTTTTGGGCCTTGAAATTCCAATGGATGATCTTTCAGACTTGAATATGATGGTTTGAAGTTGCTTTCTTTGTATAGTCTTGTTCCTTATACTATTGACAAACGAAACATAGTCGCGGTTGTCAAGAAATGACCTATCCCGTGGGTGGCCATTTGGCTGTGAGCTCCACATTTAGGTTATATAGATTCTTTTGTAGACTCTGCAGAAGTTGATTTATGAGCGAACCTCTCGGATGGTTTTTGGATTTTGCTCCTGTATTAAGTTGGTGACTTCTACTGTAAAGATCTTTTTGTTCAACGTACAAGTATCCTAGCGATTACATCTTAGCAACTGTATCCAGGCTGTAGTTTTTACAAATCAGAGAACAATTTCTCTTGTACATACATTTATATTTCTAATAAACAGCTTTTTCATTTAGTGCAATAATCTCTTGGTTTGCACTTAGATATAGGTTATCTTCTTCCTTCTCTCTTCTGGTTTGTAATCTTGAATTGATCCATTCTGTAGATTGCACCAACTACAGATGAGAATTGTGGTGAACTGGTGTTTTTAGCTGAGTCTCTTTCTTCAGGCAAGAGACTATAATTAATCAAGTGAAGAAATGTAGGTTATTTTGGTTAGCTCCTCTCGATTGATTAATTCCTCTTGCTCTCTCCTCTTTTTTGTCTATCCCTTTGGATACATTTCACAGGTTTCTGACTGTCATATCTATATCCCTAGGTATGTCAAGTATCTCCTGTCTGGCTATGATGGTATAATTTTACCTCATTTATTTTGAAGTATCATGATGCAGATATGTCTCCGACTTGGATTTGGATTTGTTGCTTGGAGAGCAATTCAGGAAGTGACCTTAATACACCATTTTGGTTGCCCGAGATTGTGAGAATATTGAATTCCTTCAATACATCTGTTGATCAAAGCACATGATGTTATTATGCGGGGATTTAGAGGTGGTTTGGAGATTATTTTTTCAGGATGATGTTCCTGCATACATTTGGCAATATGTCTCCCAAAGAATACTCAAGTAAGTCTTTCATCCCATCTCTGAAGTTTTCATTACACCACAAGACACTTTATTCTGTAGCTTTAATTTGTTTTCCCTTGTGCTGAATTTTTGGTGATAAAGTGTGAATTTTGTGGTTAGCTCACTACCCAGGGCTTGCATGAATTATATCACGCACCTTGCTAGGAAGCCGTTGATCATAGATGTTGAAAACAGTCTTGTATGCATAAGATGTTTCATGTTTGTTTGCTGTTCTCGTTTGAATTCATTTCAAGTGTCTCATTCTTTTATGTGGTATTAGGAGGTTCCATGGCATGACTGTCCAAACATTATCTTTGAATGACTTGGGCTCTTCTCCTTTCAAGTTTCAATACTTGATAAGCTTTAACTTTCTTTGTTGATGAAGTCCTTTGATTTTGGCATATGGGCTATTTTCATTTGCTGTAAGTTTCAGTGTATTAACAATATGCCAACTGCCTGCCCCTATCTATCTAAGTTTTGGCTAATTATAGTGACATGTGATGATGCAGCGGCACAGCACGCCTGTCGAGAAATGTGAATCACCATTGCCAGGAGTAGAGAACCCACTGGTTGAAGAAATGTAGGTGAGTTGAATCTAAGCAGGTACTTATTATTTTGCTGGTTTTGCTATGGTAGGTAGGTTTAGGTTCCCAAATGACTATGAGGCTCATTATTTTGTCTCATATTTCTGATGCTCCAAACTCCAATGTCTATGCATGCCTTGTTAATGCCTAGCCACGTTCCAGGAATAATCTCTATGCCTCTGGAGGTGTACACAAACCGAGCCTTAAAGTAGCTGCTTGAGCTTGTCTCGCTAAATATTCGGTTTGAGCTCGTAATAATCGAGCTCGAGCCTAAGTTTAGGCTCGTTTAATGAACGAGCCGAGCTCTGTTATGGAACATCTGATTACCTATACTCTTATAAATGTAAGGATCTGGAAAGATAGCCATTGTTTGTCTTTTTTTTTAATTTTTGGTTGCTGACAGGGGTAGGAGTTTGAATAGTTGAAAATGGGGGTTGTTCCATTTGTTTGGAAGAGATAAAAACCAGAGAGTCTTGGGTTAATCTAGAAGTTGGGTTCAGCCACCTATACCATTTTTTCCATTGTTGAGTTCTAAAAGGAGATAATGTTTAGGTTATTTTGTTAATAAAAGAGAGAGATTAGGAAGAAATGGGGGACAAAAGGTGGTGAGTTGATATTGAGTGTTCAAGTGAAACGCCAAGTATGGTGTCATGGAATAATACGTGGATGCTAAATGAGGTGTGACATGACGTCACTTCCGTAATCACTATCCTAACCTTCAACTTCAACAACCATACCATAACATAACGGAGTTATATATAGTTATAGTCAAAGACTGATTGTTCATTGTATATTCTAAATAGTTTTATAGTATTATACATGACATGTAGTGTAGAATAGTGTAGTTTTTGATGCCTTGATGTGTCTGTCACTGCCTCTCGCTCATTGGTGACCCTTACGGTGGTAGACTCATTTTCTTCCTTGTGCTGCAAGAAACTCCCTTATTCTTTTACACTATACATTACCATTTTCTAATGTGTATCAATACAACCCTGATTTCAAATTTTTACTCAGCGTTATGTAGATTTCAAATAAATACATCATTACTTGTTGGATCTTGTGTTGATGACTTAGAGTAACTCAAATCAATAATAACATGACATCTCAGCTAATTTTACATATACCTCAAATGTAATCATAAGCTTTTGAACAACTTGACCCAACATATCTTAGTGATATCATATTGATAATATGATTAAATGAATTCATACAAACGAAAAAATTGGAACCATAACAATTCAATTAAAAATCATATAAATATTTACAAATTTTTTCTAATATATATAAAAATTAAAATAAAAACAATTTATTGGGTGGTGATTTGGGTGAAATTGAAATTAAACGCTGATGTGCTCTATAATTGAAGGACACATCAAAATAGTTAACGCAGTGGTACAAAACCATAACTACGAATGCGATGGACACTCCACAACACTAGGCAAGGCACAAGCTGAGTCACCGTCACTGTCAAATAACAAAACTACAGATGGTAACATCCTACGCAGTACGATATCGTTTCGTGATGCACAACAACCTCACAATCCGTGTATGCCAAAAAAAGTAAAAAACTGTGCTTAACTAATTAAATAAACGTATAATTTCCTTTTTCCTTAATGGGAATGCACGTTACTATGTATAGGCTTGTTAAAGCTCAGGACCCAAGAAGAAGAAACAAAAGTCAGAGGACCTCTCCAAAAGAGGTAAGGTCATTAATAAGAAGCTTACAGGTGTTACTGCTTCTGTTTTCTGTGTTGGACACGTTTGTTTCTGCTTTTAGGTCTCTCAATAATATCATCTTCAACTTCTTCTACAGTTTCACTTTTCTTTCTCCATTGAATTCTTTAAACCAGTTCTCCGGGAATAACCAGTTTTTATTATTTATAATATATGTAGTTGAAGTATATGGGTTTTAGATGACACCGCCTATGGTCATGTTGAGCTCTTCGTCGTCACTTGATTCGCGGATTGATGTTTTTGGAAACAAGGAAAACAATGAAAGTACTGGAACCAATTTTAAAATTTCAACTGATAAAAATGCAACAAAGACGGATTCCATGGTGAAAGATCTGCCGCCGGCGAGTATTGTGCGGCCGGTGGCGGCGGCGGAGGAGTCGCCGCGGCCGGAGAAGAAGCTGCAGCTGGCTCGAATGGCGAGCCAGAGTATTGTCGATTTGAATAACTGTGCGCCTCTTTGGGGCGTCACTTCGATTTGTGGAAGAAGACCTGAAATGGAAGATGCTTTCGCTGTCGTGCCCCAATTTTTGCGAATCCCTAATATTCCCACTGCTTCTGTTCTGATCGGTGGTGGTCAAGAACACAGCGTGGATCGTAACCTCTGTCACTTGACCTCGCATTTCTTTGGCGTCTACGACGGTCACGGAGGCTGTCAGGTCTCAACTATCACTCTCATTTGTTCCGGTTTTGTTCCTGTTTTGCTCTGAGATTGAGTTTTGGATAATTTTTTTGGTTCAGGTTGCTAATTATTGTCGCGATCGGATCCATATGGCGTTAGCGGAGGAGATGAAGATGATGAAAGACGAGGGATTGGAGTTGGGACTGTACGACAGAGGAATCAGGAACAATTGGCAGGACTTGTCCAATTGTTTTCTCAAAGTTGATGCTGAGATTGGCCTTGTTCGGAGCAGCAGCTCCGGCGATGATCCGGTGGGTTCTTGTGACGAGCGTGAACACGAACCGATAGCTCCTCCCACCGTCGGCTCCACGGCGGTGGTCGCTGTGGTGTCTCCGACACACATAATCGTCGCAAACTGCGGTGATTCGAGGGCTGTTCTGTGCCGCGGAAGAGCCTCCATGCCCTTGTCCGTGGACCACAAAGTAAGAAATCGAATCGATATGTTCGTTTGAATTTATGTGATCTTGATTAGTGAGATGGAGGTTTGTTAATCCAGCCAGATAGAGAAGACGAGAACGAGAGGATCGAAGCTGCCGGAGGGAAGGTCATGCATTGGAATGGCTCGCGCGTGTTCGGTGTTCTTGCCATGTCAAGATCCATAGGTAAATTATGAATAATGTGTAATATAAATGAGGTATTAGCATTGATCTGATTCTTGAATTCTTCCATTTAGGTGATAGATACATGAAACCGTGGGTGATTCCAGATCCGGAAGTGATGTTTGTTAGTCGAGTGAAAGAAGACGAGTGTCTCATCCTCGCGAGTGATGGTTTGTGGGATGTGATGAGCAACGACGAAGCCTGCGAAATGGCGAGGAAGCGGATCCTAGTTTGGCACAAAAGGAACGGGCTGAACCGCCGGCGGTTCACGAGAGACGGAGGGATAGATCTTGCAGCTCAAGCTGCAGCAGAGTACCTGTCCAGGCTTGCGCTCCAAAAAGGAAGCAAAGACAATATCACAGTCATTGTGGTGGACTTGAAGGCTCACAGGAAATTTAGGATCAACACATAAATAAGGCTTGTGATCCATCTGTGAGAATTTTGGAGAGGATTAGTTAATGTGATATAGGAAGATAGGTTTCAGTGTGATGACCATTTTTGGTTATAGCTGAGTTTGTATAAATTTCAAACACTCTCCATTAGTAGTGTAGATCTTGACCTTGATCTCAATATTTCATGAAGGTTTTACATATCTTCATGTTCAATGCTCTCAAATTATGTTATACAAATACACGAAGACCGTCAATGCACACCCGACGAAGTTCAAATATACATTTAGATGTGGCTCTTTTGATGAACAAACTGCTAGTGCATCTAAACCCAGGCTCAATCACTATATTGCTGCTTTTGGAATACAAAATCTTGTGAGATTAGGGCAAGTTCTTTAAAAGAATCTTTTGTAGAGGAGCTTTCCATAATTTCAAAAGGTTGCAAGTGGAGCCCCTGTGTTGGTAAAGTAAGATGCAAGATCAACCTCCAAGTCATCGTACATATTGATGAATGGTTGTGCCTGGAATACAGAATTTCAAAACACCATCAGATACTGTGTCCTGTGCTATTTCTGCGATTTGCACTACAAATGAGCTAAAAATTGGGCATACCATTAGTTCTTGTGCTGATTTTCTATCCTTCGGGTTTTTCTGGACACTGAAATTGACGAATGAACAGCAGGAATCAACAGCCTCATAATATCATAGAGTTGCATAACATTCAAGCTATCTTACAAAGGTTTAAGACAGATGGCCAGAAAAGGAAAAAACAACAATTGAAGGCCCACTCTATACAATAATCAAATTGCCAACTTTGGTAAAAGGCAAGTTCATCATAGTTCTGATCAGAAGAAACAGACCAAAAAATGAGGAAGAGAACATACCACTCCAACCAAACTAGTATATTCCTCAACAAAATAAGACAAGGAAAAGACAACAAAATTAATGTTCAATGGGAAAACAGATATATTTTACCAGAATATTAACTTGGAAACAACTCATTCTATTAAGAGAAAAAGAGTTTATCATGTTTATTATTATTAGTTTATCATGTTGATATTAAAAACACACCAACCGTCACCATTATAAAGGAGCCAAACTAATTCTATAATGATCTTACTAGTGTGGGGGATAAAGTAAGTTGAATAGAGTTCAAACCCCTAACCAGTAACTGCAACATTCAAGGTGTAACTCTTACCATGCAGAAATAAATGAGCAGAACTCTGGAGAAAACTGGTCAGAAGGTGCACAAGGTGGTGGTTGGTCAACAATTGCTTCCATGAGCTCATAAAAATTGGCCCATCCTTCCCCTTTCTCAGGTGGGGAATATGGAAACTGACCTGTTGCACATTCAAGCAGCACTATTCCCAAGCTCCAGATGTCACTTTTGTAGCCATGTGCACTTCCAGAAATTCTCTCAGGCTGCAAAACATCAGAACATGTAACAGCTTACAAGTTGCAAAAATGGAATATGACAAAATTAGTATCCAAACAGAGAACAGTAAAAAACAGCATAACTTCAAAACCATGTTATAATCAAGTACTCACAGACATATAGTTGTACGTGCCAACAAAAGTATTTGCCTGCCCAGAGGTGCTTTCCATAATTGCACTTACACCAAAGTCTGTAATTTTGACTTCCCCAACATGATTTACCAACAAGTTTGAAGGTTTTAAGTCCCTGTGAATGATGTGTTTTTCATGATGAAGATACAACAAACCCTTGAGCACCTGTATTAATGGGAAGAAAATTAATACTGAAGAGTGTATCATAAAGAGTCAAAAATTGATGATATGTATGTTTTTAATGATTCACACCTGCTTACAAATGGCAGCAAGATATGGCTCTGGAATTGTTTTAACTCTTTTCAGAAAATCTGCAAGAGATCCACCATCCATGTACTCTAAGATGATTGAAATGGCACCATTGTCATAGAAAGACTGGTAGCACACAACTACATTTGGACACTGAGATGATTGATTAATTTTTAGTTCCTGCGCTATCTGCCTGCGAGCAGACTCTTCAATATTCATTTGAATGACCTAATGTGGAAAAGTGTTAGAACAATGGAAATGTAAACGAAGTGTGCTAATATATTAGACTGGATATATAATGTTGGCCAAGGAGTCTGTAAAGCACCAGGAAAGCAGTTGTTACAATACACAGTTGGATAGTTGCTGACAGATTAAATTTTACACCAGTGCCAGATGCAATCCATGTGGATAACACAACAGACTAAAATACAATGTAAAAATATTTTATTACTGATTATTCAGAAACATATAGGCATGCACATATGGTGATCATAAGAATGCAGACCGGCATAAGTAAAATGCTCTTAATGTAGCTTCACGTATACTCGATATGCAAAAACGATAGTTGATAATCTATAGTTACATTTACAAAGAAGATAAATAGTATAGATGGCTAACCAATTCAAAAAACAATTTATCAAAGCCAAAAATATGATACTTGACGTTTTTTACTTCTTTTTTTTTCTTCCTGATTTTGTTTTCTTTTCTCATATGTTGCTTCCTTGACCAATCTAGAGATGTACATTACATCTGACTATATGAGGAAGTCAACCAATGAGAGAAAAGAAAAGCCCAACTCTAGATATCACCATCTCAGTCAACTAAAAAAACTCGGTTTGCATTGTGTATGAGTGTATCAGAGATATCATTTAAAAACCTGATGAAATGGTGACAAAATCCATAGATATAGATAATCCTCGATGCATCAGCAAAATAACACATGTACTCAGAGTTTCAGCTGATCATCTTCAATGCGCAGAACAACTATTATAATGGGCGTGTGGTGCACATTTCAGATTTCACTGTATGTCCAGGGGTTTGGCCCCTGTTGAGATGTGTAGGATCTTATGATTTATGGTATTTCTTTAATATACCTTATTCAGAATAGCTTAATTGCACCCATAGATTAAGCCTTAGACTATGTTTATTGCCTATTTGAAAGTTATTCAACTCTTGTAATGTCATGTATCAAATATCACAAATTCTCTTGTTTTCACACCCCCACTCCAAAAGGATGAAGTCATAAAAATATCTAACCCGAAATATAGAGAATAAATAAAGTGAAGGAAAGGGAAAGAGATTTTGAGTTGTAAAATACCTTAAGTGCAAAAAACTGACCAGTCCATTTGTGCTGCACCAATTGCACAGTTCCACCAGTTCCCTTTCCAATGACCTTGATAGTGTCTATGTCCGCCAAACTGATCTGGTTATCGGGTGCCTTAATAGGGGGTAGCTGAACACAGGCATGCACAAACATGTTAAAATTCCCAGAACCCTAAAAACTTTCATTTGCAAGATTAAATCAATGCAAATTCTACCAAACTATCATTTCAGAGATAACATTTAATCCTCCAAAGAATCCATTATTATGTTTATTTATTTTATGGAATGGGTGAATGGTTACTTACAAATGATGCTTACTAAGAATTAAAAACTTTGCTTAATTAAAATAATAAGTAGCAATTCAAATATATGCAATCATTTTGAAACTCCTATTTCAAGAAGTGAGAGGTCCTCAGTTTGAAACTCCACCTCTATGAGAACCAGCCACCAGCTAAATATCACCTATTGCCGAATGTGGAATGGACATCGGCCACCTCTGTTGTCTTTACAAAACAAGTAACAAACAGATATGCTGAAATTAACAATTTGGGGATTTTTCCACTTGAAATGGACAATCCAAATCATGGTCATATTTTTTCAGTTTGGGAAAGACAATTAGCTACCAGATTCAGAATTTATGAAAACAAATATGTGAACTCAAAATTGGTAACATTACAGCAAACCATAATCAACCGAACACATTCCATCAAAATACACAAAATCTACTAACTTACAGTTTCATTTTGGCTGTCGGAGACAATTCGGACTCCGTCCTTGTTGACCAGCAGATCGCCGGCCACAAACGTTCCGCTCTTGGTCCTGCAACGAGTCCACAACCAGCAATCAATACCTATAAACCATGCACTCACTTAAGTGACGAATGAGAAATGAAGAGAGACTTACAGGAATTTGGTAAAAGAAGCCTCATCGGAAGGAGGGAGATTGAGCTTCAGATTAACGTTCAATCCTCCTTTCTTCATCGATGATTCAATTCTGGGTTGCTGCGTCCAAATTCGCACTACAATGTAATGTTCTTCACAGAGAAGCCGAGTATTTATCTATCTTTTGAATGAACAAAAACGGGGGAGAGAAAATTTGTTAGGGTTTTATTTTAATAATAAGTTTGAAAATCAAGAAAGCAGTAGAAGCAATAAAAATAGGACAGTGTGGTTGGTGAGGACCGAAGCAGAAGCAGTCACCATTATTACTACAGCAACTGCGACGACGAAGATGACCAGAGACTTCCTTCCCGTTTACTTTTCGTTTAATTAACCCGCGCACTTTTTTTCTTCTATGTCGCGTACTCGCGTTGATTTGACCCTAACTTAGTGAAAACCACGGGTTAAGTCATAGTTAAGACTTATCGCCTCATTTTATAGGTATACTAGTATAGAGCCCGTGCGATGCACGGGTAAGTATGATGATAAAAACATAAAATA